>JASIRB010003276.1:0-86829 GCA_030323885.1 Branchipolynoe longqiensis
CTCTTCCGGGTCGGAGGGGATCTGCGCCCCGGGCTGTGGTGAAGGCATAGCCGACAACACTGGGGAGGAGTCATACTCCTCGTCCGAGCCTCTCAGTGCGCGGCCTTCAGCTGCCGCTGCCACTCTCTTACTCCGCTTCGTGGCCATCAGGATCTGAAACAATAGTATTGGTCAGTCCCGGTATTTTTTAAACGTCACAATTTATTCGTTTAAAACTTAATTGGACACCTAGTGGTGTTAGAGAACGTGTTCATACCGTTCTAACACAGGCGTAGTAAGCTAAATTTTTGGCATAGGTTGTGGGTCAAAGACCAAACCAAATGCGGGGTCGGGACCAGTGTATCGGTCCGCCCATCCCTCTGTTCCGGACACTTCTCCCTCCTGCGACTACTGTGCCAGCAAGATGGAGAAAATGCTACGAAACTCGGAGAAACGCCTGAAAAAAGTTGTGGGGGAGTCTGTAAAAGAAACCCAGGATCATCTCCAACAACACCCTACCCTCTATTAGAGTCCGAGAGAATCTCCACAGGAGATGAGGCAGAGCCCACATCTCTACCCATGTCACACGGGTGTTGATAGAACTGCTAAGTATCGGTTTCGTTCGTTAGACAAAGGATTCTAGAGCGTTCTATCCTGTTTTTTTCAAAAACCTTAATCTAGTCCAAAAAAGGACATATGAAAGTTCTGAACTTTCCAAGTTGATGCTATAACGCATCATAAATAAGCTAACCACAGTTAATAACATACTTACTGCGTATTAGCTTGTTTGTAGACTAAATTTGCCGGAGCAACTCAACGAACGTAATCCAGTCGTGAGTTATTTATGCTAATTGCTGGACCCGGATGTTCTTCCTTCTCCCTAGCCTGAGGCTGTATACCGAGGTAAAATATATATATATATATATATATATATATATATATATATATATATATATAGTATAGTATAGTTATACGAGTCTTACCTTGGTACAGATGATGGATAACTGTTGTTTTACCGAGGTATAAGCCTCGGATAGATGTGGGCTAGGGAGAGGTAAGCACGTCCGGTACCAGCAATCTTAACCTACTTATTGAGGATAAAAATGACTTTCAAACAATGGATACTATTACTTTACCGAAAAGGTACACCAACGGAATAGATGTGGCAGGGTGTGGCGGGAGGGCCCTAGCCCACATCTATCCGAGGCTTATACCTCGGTAAAACAACAGTTATCCATCATCTGTACCAAGGTAAGACTCGTATAACTATACTATTTTACCTCGGTAAACAGCCTCAGGCTAGCCTCAGGCTAGGGAGACCTTTACATAATTCATTTTTATCCTTAATATCATTCTTTCTTATCATTATAACATTCTAAATTTTTGTTCTCACCTATTCTTGTTAGTTGGCGAGAAGACGCTTTGCAACGCCGGTAGGCTTTTCTAGTCGTTTATTATAATGTTTTGCAAACGACTTAGCCGTCTTCCAGCCTGCATGCGCTAGTATTCTTTTCACAGAAATACCAAGCACCCGTGCCTTGGAGACCATGGCTCCTCTAGTTGAGTGGGAAGAGTATTTACTCGTATCCACTCCAGCCAATTTCAACACCGTAATTGTCCATCTGGCAAGTGTGTCTCGTGAAATCGCCTTATGTGGCTTTATAAAGCTCACTAATAGTTGTTGTGATGCACGTAAATCCTTTGTCTTGTATATATAAGCCCGTATGGCCGACACAACACATAATTTCCGATCATTCGGAAAACAGTCTAAGTGAACCGTTGATAAAGGGTCACCTAACGTGTTCGATTTAAGCAATTTTTCTAAATCAAACGTAGCTTGTTCCTTGTCTATTTCTAATCCAGTTAAGGATAAAGCAACAATCGTCTGTCCTCTGTGTCCGGTTACTAATAATAACAGGACCGCAACCTTAAAACCTAACTGTTTTATATCTAACCACGAGTTGTGAGGCCAAGCCTGAAACAACTTAAATACTATAGAAACATCCCAAAACCGACTATACTTTGGTTTTGGAGGATTCCTTTGATAAATTGAACGAAGTAAATAACAAAGAACATAATGTTTTCCAACTGTTTCGCCATCAATTCTAGGTAATATAATTGATAACGCACACCTCGCCGCATTAATCGATCCAAAGGAAAGTCCTTCATCCTCTAGAGAACGAAGAAACCGAGCTACTTGTGAAATCTTTGGATTTGTTGGCTTAACTTTCATTAACAAACAATGTACACCCCATTTCTTTAAATAGGTTGTATACATTTTGACAGTTCCTGGCCTCCAGGCATCCGATACTATCCTATCCTCAGTAATTCTGTCCAATCCAAATTGCTGTAGCTGCTTCCTTAGAAAAGGAATGCCAATAGGGGCGTCGTTGACACGTCGCCGTGAACCACTAGCGGTCCGTGGTGCGTCAGATTCCCGAGTTTTCTTGGGAATCGTATATGATCTTTTGCCAGTTGTGAAACTGCTGGCAGCCAAGGTTGCGTGTCCCAATCGGGCACCACCAGTATCGCATGTGTCCCTTCCAAGCCGATTTTTCTCACTACTCGGCTGATAATGCTAAATGGTGGGAAAATATAAAAATAATTATTTTCCCAGGTAATAGCAAACGCATCTACTTTCCAAGCATCCGGTTCAGGATGCCAAGAAACATAACAGGGTAACTTGTTATTATTTCGTAATGCAAACAAGTCAACTTCAGGTGTACCCCATTTTTCACAAACGAAGTTAAACAAAGGTGTCGAGAGAGACCACTCTAAATGGTCATGGAAATTTCTACTTTTATAATCTGCAAGTGTATTTTGTGACCCTGGAATATGCGCTACAGTCAGCCAGACTTGTTGAGCCTGTGCCCAGTTCCAAATCAGTTTAGATAACTGATTGCAAGACTTTGATTTGGTTCCACCCATGTTACGAATATATGGTTAATATTCTAACCTGTGATTTATTTATCTTTACTAAACTACGTAAGCCCAGATAAATAGCACGCAATTCTAGTGCATTAATATAGTCTGATTTTTCATCATCAAGCCATCTACCTCCTGTTGTGACCCCATCTCGATGAGCTCCCCAACCTTCTAACGAAGCATCAGTAGTAATTACTGTATTAGGTTCCGCCATGCGGATTGGATTTGGTGAACTTGCTATATGTTGCATCCACCATCCAATATCCTGTATCCCTTCTTGCGAAATAAACATCTTTTGCTCAAAATTGCCTTTAGTTCGTACCAACGCTAAATTTTTATCTATTTCTAGCGACTTAATATGGGCCTTCCCATATAACACAGCAGGTGCATATGATGTCATTATGCCAATAAGAACAGCAACCTGTCTAATTTTAGGCTTTGATAACTTAATAAGCTGAGTCGCTGTAGTCATAAACTTAATTAGTTTTTGTTCTGTTATCGACACTGTAAGGGACTGTGTATCCAGAATAAACCCTAAACATTTGAGTTGTTTTGTTGGTTTAAACACTGACTTTTGTCGATGTACATAAAACCCCAATTTAGTGAGTAATGCACATAAATCCAAAACTGCATTCACACAACCAATTTGTGTTGATGCTATAATAAAAGAATCATCTATGTATGGAAACATTATGTGACCCTTCCTCGCCATTACCGAGAAAACAGGTTTAAGCAATTTAGTAAATAAACGAGGCGCACAAGCTAAGCCATTCGGCATGCAGGTAAACTCATAGAGTTGGTTATCCCAAATAAATCGAAGAAATTTTCGGTATTGTTCCATTATGGGAAGCGTATAATATGCATCTTGTAAATCAACACTAGCCATCCACGCATCTGGTGTAATCAGATCTCGTGCCGTATCTAGAGAGAACATTTTAAAATGTCTATATTCCACCCTTTTATTAAGGATTGTTAAATCCAGGATCATTTGAACATCACCATTAGGCTTCGGTCTCGAGAAAATGTTTGAAATAGACTGTCCTGAACAGTGTGTCACTTTTTGTATAATTCCTTTCTTAAAGAATTTATGTACCTGTTTAGTTAGTGCCTCTCGTTCAACTGGTTGAATGTTATATGGAAAAGGTATTATACTTTGTACAGGAATTTGTGTAAAGGGAATGTGAACACCCCTAACTATTTTTAAAATGTCTTGGTCACTAGTAATTTTGTGCCACTCAGAAATATGATTACTAATATTACCAGCCACAAAGTTGCTTACAGTTTGTGTGTTTTTAGAGGCTGCAGGGACTTGTAAAGTTTGTGTTTGGACCTCTACTTGGACCCGCCCCTGGGGAAAGGTCTCGACGAGTTGAACCCTCGGCCTATTGGCCGTGCGGTGTTGTCGGTCCAGCCTGGGCGAGCGCCCCGGCCCCGAAACCCTTGACCGAAGCTTGAACTCGGTCTGGTTCCTCTGGTGAACCGTCGTGGACGAAAATCCCCTCGTGACTTTTTGAAACGAGGAGCTTCCTGTTTCTTCTTGCCATCCATGTTTTTGCCACTCTTGGCTGCAGTCTCTACCTCTTTATAGAGGTATTGTAGTTGACTGCCAAACATCTTGGTGTTATCTAAGGGTTTCCCTTTAATCGGCTCTGGAGCAAGATAAAGCGTAAACTCCTTCCCCTCATTATCGGTAATCTTCTTAGAGCGAGCCACTTCCTTGCCAGCATCTGTGCAAACTGACTTGAAGACATTTTCATGTCTTCGATACGACAGGTAATTACCTGCCGCCGCTAACACTGCAATGCCTTTGTCCATTGTCTTAGCCAAAGACGAGAACTTATTTTCACTCTGCATCCTATTAGCCACAGGAACAATAGCTGTTAGGGTAGCCAACACTGCCTTATGCACTGTGTGCAACACATCCTCAAACTTCTTACGGTCATCCGTCATATTGACATCCCGATCCATTTCTTTAATGATGGAGTTGGGAACACCCTTTATGCCTGTTAACTCATCTCCTAACTTGGAGATAACCTCCGCCGGTTTAAACGTGCGGGAATGACCATTCACGGTCTCGCGCATAAGCGTAGTGGTTTTAACCCGCTTAGCCTTTGGCTTCTCCACCTTCTTAGCCACTTTAGTGCCAATGTCCGCATAGACACCTTCATATATGGTGTCTGAGTCTGATTCCGTAGAAGTAGACTCAGTGGACGAATCAGAAGAAGAATATTTCCTCTTCCTCTTCTTCTTTTTGGACTTAGTCTTCCGCTTTTTGCGAAAACCAGTCTCTGCCCGCTCCTTGGTGAATTCATCACCCGAAGAAATCACCTGTTTCTTCTTCTTCCTCCGTTTAGGAGAAGGAGGAGGAGGAGCCTTAAGCTCCACCGCTGAGTCTGTGTCCAAGAAATCCTCATACGAATCCTCTTGGACACTCGGCCTACGCCGCTTCCGAGACACAGGCGATTTGGAAGTCAAGATGTGGCTTTCCAACCGTGCAAAGCGAGCCTCCCAATCTGGAGGCGCAGGCACATCAGGCACTGCGTCCGGGTCGGAGAGGATATGCGCCCGGGGCTGTGTCGACGGCCCTGCCGACAACACAGGTGAGGAGTCGTACTCCTCGTCCACTCCACTCGGAACACGCCCCTCGGCTGCTGCTGCACCGCGCTTACTCCGCTTCGTGGCCATCAGGAACTGTAAACAAAGATTTTTGGTTAGTCCTGGTATATATATTTGTCACAATTTGGTTGTTTCAAACTCAATTGGACATCTGGTGGTGTTAGAAAACGTGTTTATACCGTTATAACACAGGCGTAATAAGCTAAATTTGTGCGTGGGTTGTGGGTCAAGCCCAAACCTTACGCGGGGTCGGGACCAGTGTATCGGCCCGCCCATCCCTCTGTTCCGCACACTTCTCCCACCTGTGACTACTACGTCAACAAGTTGGAGAAAATGCTACGAAACTCGGAGAAATGCCTGAAAAATTTTTGTCTAGGGGAGTCTATAAAAGAAACCCAGGAGCATCTCCAACATTACTCTCTATTAGAGTACGAGAGAATTTCCACATGAGATAGGGCGAAACCCACATCTCTACCCATAGTCACACGGTGACCCGGGTGTTGACAGAACCGCTAATGACCGGTTTGGTTCCTTCGAGAAACCTACTCGAGTGTTCTATCCTTGGTTGTTTATAACCAAATAACTCGTCCAAAATGGACCAACGAAAGTCTAAACTTTCCATATTGATGCTCTAATGCATCATAATTAAGCTAACCACAGTTTTTATTATACTTACTGCGTATTTGCTTGTATGTAGACTAATTTTGCCGGAGCAACCCAACGACACGTTATCCAGTCGTGAGTTGTATATGCTAATTGCTGGTACCGGACGTGCTTCCTTCTCCCTAGCCTGAGGCTAGCCTGAGGCTGTATACCGAGGTAAAATATATATATATGTGTTATAAAATTACAACATTTTGTTTTATGTTCTTTTACATCACTATCACAGTGAGGTTTACCCTTGATAAAATGCCACATAAACAGGTAAGCCTTTGGTAGGTCCCCTGCATCAGGCAGCCTAAATAGGCTAAAACTTCGGACGCTGGCCTTTGAATGGCAGAAGTTTGGGTTCGAATCCTGCTGTAGGCGTGATGCTACGATTTGTTTGCAAACCGCCCTCCACCACCCCAACGACACTATTTGTATTGCTTTGATACCGCACACTCCCACATGACAATACAGTTAAACCTCTGTAAATTGACCGACCTTGGGACCGACTTTAAGTGGTCCATTTAGGGAAGTGGTTGGTTTAAGGAATTTTTTGTTACAATGGCATTGGGTGGGTGATCGTTTGGGACCCAAATAACACGATCGACATAGTGGAGTGGTTGATCTGTGGAGGTGGTCGATTAGAGAGGTTTTACTGTATGTTGATTACTTGAATACAATGTGTGGGGGTATTGCTTGTAGCACGGCTCCACGTTGTGTCTGGGGGTGGCCTGTGGGGGTTGGGAGGGGGGGGGGGGGTAGTTAGGGGCTAGAGGTAGTTAAAGACCACCAGAGGGCGATAGTAGTGGTAGCCCCCATTCTAAAGCCTACATCCCACTCGAATTGACAGACCGCCTCCAGGTTGGGTCTAATGTAAAAATGAAAAAAAACGGTATTCAAAGTTTGAAATATTACCCATTTCTTTATTCGTACGAAGAAAAGAGAAGCCATAGTTCATTGTCATCTGTCATCCCTAGTGCGTGTTAACTTTAACAAAACTGAGTGGCAATAAGATTTCACCTTTAATGGAAAATCGGTTCAGTGGAATTGTTATTGTAGTTTCTGTGTTCTTAGTTGAGCTATTCGAATCTCTGAAAGTAGTTGCTCGTGTGTTTTTGTTTTTTGTTGCTTTTGGTTTAAGTTTTTAAATGTTGATGGCGTTGTGATTATTCCCTTCAATTTTCAATAATTTAAACGCATTGTGAAATTACATTAGCATTGGTAACACCATCTTCACAACAATCTCGCAAACAATGGAAGCTGTGGTCAGGATTAATGGAATACCGTTGTAACCCAAGACAAAAAAACACAATCTCTAGAATAGCTGTTGCGAATGTGATATTATTGATATTTACAGCAGCACAGCGTAGATAAAATGTCATCACAAAAGACTTAAACATCAACAATGCAAAGAGGAAGCAGAATCTGGTATGAAAAGGCACCTGTTACCCTTTTAAAAGCCAAATTAAGCTAATGTTTTTAGAATATTATGAAGTATGAGCATAATTGGGGGCACATAAGTTATTTGGGAAGGAGTGAAATTAAAATTCCGCCTATGCATGAAGGGGAATACCTTTATCTCTAAATCTAGTGCTTGGGTAGCATTTAAAAGGGGCCCCATATGACACATGTCAAATAATTTTTAATTCATCATACCTTTGTATTTTGCTTTTATCATTAAAACACAAGGATGATACCATTTAACGAAAGTGGGTCATTGTTATTTTGTATTTAAAATCAAAACACAGCGAAAATACAACTGTTATAGCAAAAAGGGAACTGAAGAGTTTCAAAACTATTGAAAAGGCGGCACTTTGGTAGAATGTGCTGAATGGGAGCCGTGGCTTCCTAGATAACAGATGCGCCCTGTACTTGCAGTATACGGGTGAATGACAACGTAGTATAAATGCGGGAGAAAATAGTTTTAGTATGGAACAGGATGTAGAATGCCTGGCTCCAGTATCAAATGGGTACTTATATTGGCACAGAGTTGGTGAAATGGGAGAGAATGCAAAAAGACAATATGGCAGTGATAGAACGCAGTCGATTTCACCTTTAAATTCTATTAAACTATATGTTTTATTATATTTTTCAACTCAAAGGTATCAGGGAAATATGAAGACATATATAAAGAATAAGTGCTGCTTCTTAGATTGTGAATTTAGGCTCTCATTCATTTCCCCACATTTTCGACAGCTTTTATATAGAGTTGGTTTTCACCCGTCTACTACAAGTATGGGGTGAATCGTTTATCTAGTGGCTTCGATGTTCCCCCTATAGCTCCGCCACTGTGGAGAGGCATGTTTAACTGAGATAAGGTCACACCACTTTCACAATGGGAGTCCCTGAGTTTAAGATAGTTTACGCTAGGGGGGGCCATCAACCAGCACGAGCACCGGCTGTTAACCAGCTGCTAGTACATTACTTTGGCACCTGCCAGCAAATAGAATGTTCACGTTGCTAGGATACTCACTACCAAAATCTACCTCCATTTACTTCAAAGGAGCCTAACACTAACATTCAGGCACTAGATAGACACTTTCCGAGGAGCATGCGCACTCAGCTGAAACTCCGGTTGTAGGTCAACTCTGGAAGCGAGTATTAGGTGTGTACACAGGTATCATATAACTTTATAAGTCAATATTTTTTTAAAAATCAAATGAGAAAGTGATCATCCGTATGTGATAGTGTACTGGAGTCTATATGAGAAATATAAACTCGTACCTAAATTGATTGATTGATTGGTCGTGATTTCTTTATGTCGGGTCAGCAGCGTAGCCATATTCGAAGTGGGAATTATTTGTTTTTTATTCAACCATCGCACTTACACAAAATATAAAAGCATACAATCAATTATGTGTCAATAGACGCTTATGAATTACAAAAAGCTCACAATCATATAATTTGTGGACCAGGGAAATCAAATTCTAGCACCTATCATCATCATCATCATCATCCTATACAGCAGTATAAAAAGAGTACCTAAATTAATAACTCAACTCTAGACATATATAGCTCTAAATCTAGATTATCTAGTTCTTGAATTATCTAGACCTGATTACAGGGAATCTCAATTGTATCAAAAAGAACATGATCGAGAGGCTTAAATAGAGCTGCTGGAATCTACTCATCCCTTTCACTGAAAATCACTGTTTTGGGTGTTTTTTAATCATTAGAATGAGAAGTTAATGAAGCAGGGGAAATTTCAATCGCGGACAATGACTCTTCCTCATTCCACTATTCCTTGCCCTGTCTTAATAACACCGAGCACCAGTATACCATTTTAAGCCATTGGTTTGACTTGGTCAGGGTTCAAACCCAGGGGTTCAAATCAATTGACTTACCAAAACGGGCGGTAGACTTTCCACTCATTCGGCCATCCCGTCTGGTCTAGATCTTAATCAAAACATTTCTAGATGTAAATGCGCATATCAAATAGGCTGAGAGGAATCTGCTTCATGTAGGCCTATTAAGCGGACACTGAATTTCAGGCTGTGGGAATCTAAAATAGTCTCTTGAATTTAGGATTCTTTTATTTTATTTTATTCTTTTTTTCTATTTCCCTCTGGTTTTCTACTGGCTTCTGTGGTTTTGGGTGACATCCAATGCAATCCTTCTGAAGTCCTACCCAGAACACCAGTTCTTGCCACTGCCGTCAGAGGGCGGGTTGGAACCATCTTTTTTATTAGGCTTCCTTAACTATGGGCAAAGACACTATAATACTAAGACGGCTCACTCAGCCTGTACTGAGTAATCAAAATGATCAAACCCACCACTTGGTGCGCTAGCTGTTCTCTTGGTTAAACAGTTGCTATATTATATGTATAAATGTATATATGAATGTGAAAGATGTGCGATGATGGTGATGATGGCGATGATGATGATGCTGATGATGATGTGTATTTGTTCACAGCAATTTCATATTGATATGTATGCATACTGACCTATATCATGTATAATATAATTGTATCTGTTTACATGTGAAACACCAACCAGCAGCCGGGCTGATCAAACCCACCACAAGCTTGCACTGCAAAATTTACATTACCGTGGGAGAGATAGGGAGTGAGCCGTCTTAGTATTATATGGTCTTTGCTATGGGTTTGCCAACTACCTTAAAGCAAACCAACCATTGGGAGACATCTGGAAGATTAAAAAACACTGTTTGATCGAAGAAGGTATTTAACAAAAAGAATATCCTCGCATTGTATGCATTATGTCCCGTAGGGCATCCGAGGAACTTTTCAAGCTGAACTGACAAAAAAGAACGACAGAAATTAACTACTACATCGGATATGCAATATGAGGTATCAATAATTCAAGGGAGTAGTAATGAGGTCCCACATGTCTCATGGTAATTATATCCCTACTGAGGCTATACAGGTGCATGATTGAGTCATGCTGACAAAGCAGATTTTCCCCTGGGATATGGAATACCCAGAGTGGGACATAAATATGTTGTCATCTTATACTGCGACTGAAGCAGGTCTTGATAGACTGATGAATTGTGGTGATGCTCAAAATGGAGCGCTTTTAATGGTTCACGTCGCTTAGAGTTACATAATCAGATGGTTTCAATATCTGACTTATTTAGACTAGACTACTCTGGGTCCGTATGCACGAATCGGTGTTAGGGCCGTAACCGCGGTTTGGCTAGCTCCACACAGCTAACGGTGGAAAATCCGTATGCATCAATCGGTGCCAGTGCTAGCCGCTGACCGTAGCCTAGGCTAAGCTAAACTACTTTCAGAGCAGGGGTAACGGGCTACCCGGTCCGGTTAGTGTGCGTCAGTCGTGTCAATCTATTCAATGCTATCATATTTGACAGAATTACATACTCTAAACATGATATTTGATCAAATTAACCCTAAAAGCGAACCAATATTAAAGCCCCCCACCACTTTGGTGGCGTTATTCATATTGTCGAATCGACGAATGTAAACTAAACAAATCGCCGCCGCCGCCACCGCATCGACGTCAATATCCATACTGTCAAACATCAACAAAACATTGCCGCCGCCGCCACATCGGCGCAATATATTAGGCCCAAATCTATTAAATGCTATCATATTTAGCAGAATAACATAATCAGAAAGTGAAATTTTGTCAAATTAACCACAAAATCGAAACGACATCAATGCCACCGCTGCATTGGTGGCGTTATTCATATTGTCAAATCGAGGGAATTCCCAAATCTATAAATAACTTCACGGTTAGCTATCCGCCCCAGCTTGGACATTGGTGCATACGGCTTGACCTAATTAACCAAGGCCCTCCTAGCCGCGGATAGCTACCCCAGAGCAAGTGCCTAGCACCGGCTAAGCCTAACTCCGATTCATGCATACGGGCCTTGGTGTAGTCTGTAGTAATATTTATTTGTTGTTGTCTCGGCTGTCTCCAGGGTAGGGCTGGCAAACAACCCATTAGAAAAGGTGTCTGAAGGCTGGGTTGCGGAAATAACCACATGATCTTCCAATCTAATTATATGCCAGCTATAAGCTATGTATTGTAACCTACTATCCTTGGAGTGAAGAATTGATGAAATCATGTAAATTATTAGACTTTAAACAGTTGAATTGGGAGCAACTAGTGGAGCCACCTCTTTTCTTTGCATTCTCTCTCCTTTCATCAACTCGATGCGAATATAGATAATTACACATGTTGGGCCGCCAACATGGTTAATTCGAGAATGAGGCTAGTCGACACCCGAGCACACATGACCTGCCCACCCACTTCGATCACTTGACACTACGCTCTCGTCGGAGCAACAACAAATTTCCACTACACTTCTCACAACAACAACTTTACAATGCTTGGTCACATCAATCATACCACCGAGGAAGTGAGTAGGGAGGCCGCCGTTATGCCCACAGCTGAAGCGGGCCTCTCTCCATAGAGCAGAAAGGGTTCTCACCAAGCACACCCGCAGACACTCTCAACAACACCCAAAAGCAGCCGAGCCACCAGCCGAGGAGGCAATACCCTAACTACAGCCCATGTTACAGGTAGACATCACTACTTTGCTCCAAATCCAATTTGAAACACTCCAATTGACCAAAGAACTTACCGCCCGAGTTAATGGTTGGAGTGTGTAGCCGCCATTCCCCAGAGGAACTCAGTAGCCGTTCCCTTGACCTCGGCTCTCCCCGTGAGGTCCCTTATTGCGGTAGCAGCGTCTCAGCCGGTCCAAGTTCAACTAGGGCGTGTGACTCTGCCCCCTTTTCTCAACCTTCCACTGACACCGGCGCCCTAGGTTCAGGACACGCCCCCTGCTTTGCGCTACTATCTCACTGAGGTACTAGAGCCCGCCGACCTGACTATCGAAGTCAGCGCCAACCTAACGCCCGAAGCCAGGGGGCAACAAGCTGCCTTGGCAATTGCAGAATTGCTGTTGGACACTATGACGACCTTCAATCGTCCCAAAGGGACAACCTTCCTCCTGCACCATTACATTACACGGGGAGATCCATTTAATGTAATAGGGATGGGAGAAGCAACATGGCCAGAATACTTTGAGGCCCCAACCACAAGAGAGACATGGCCATGACTTGGGAGTGGCCAATCTGCCTGTGGTGGTCTGAAAAGGTGTTCAAGTTAATTTACATTGGCCGTCTTCCGAATGGGTGGGAAGACCAGGCACTGATTAAAGATATGCAAAGGGATATCTGTACCGCAGTGGCCCGTGCTCCCCAGGCTTCCTCTAGCCATCAGTTCTCAGCTCTGCCATATTCTCATTACTACCATGCTTCGGGCCCCACCCCTACTCCCGGCCTGATGCAGGCCCGTCCCCCATAAACACTAGGAATGAGTTTAACAAAGAAACGGACGGCAAGCCCTGTAATTCATGGAATTGGGGTAGGACTGTGGTTTTGCTACGTCACATGGGGTTCACCCAGCCAAGTTCCTACATATTTGCACTTGTCGGATGTACTGGCTCAAGAGAACTCATCTTCAGAAAGAGCAAGATTGCCAGAAGAGGAGGGCATTCCATGACAGGAAGGCAGCCAGTGACTCCTCAGTAGCGGCCACACCAGCTGTACGTCCCTCCCACTCTCACATAGAGCCCACCATTGCTGCCCAGTCACAGTCAGTCCCCACCAACCCTGCCACGCCCCCTCACACGCCCGTCCCGCCACCGCTGTTGCTTACATTTCCTGGTCCCGCTACACTCAACTTGGCCGGTATGGCCGCCCTCGACCCTGTAGTAATCATGCAACCCAGTCAAACTTCAGTAAACGCAACACTTTCTGCTAATACCTTGCACGCAGTCAACAAAATGACTATAACAGCTGCCACCAGTAACACATTCACAGCTGGTGACACACATAGTGAGTCGATGACTAATGTTCCACAAATAAACCCTGAAAAACCACACCGAGAAGTATCAACTACAAAACTGCGAAAAGAAATACCCTAAGGCTAGTCAGGCAGGCAAAGAATATTTACATTAAAGAACAAGAAAATAAATTGGGTAATGATTCCAAAAAGTGCTGGAAAAATGAGGAGATGCCATTCCCGGGAGATAAGGAGAAAAACAAAATAGTGCTAACAGATGGAGAAGGGAACGCCATATCAAATGAGAGAGCACCAGATAGACTAAAACAACACTTCACAGAGATAGGAGCAAAGTTAGCAGAACAATTCAGAGGAAGCTGGGAATACACAGGTGATGCAGTTGAAAATAGTACAGAGACAGCAAGAGTAAGAGAGAATGAAGTGATTAGACTAGTTAAGAGAATAGATCTAGGAAAGTCATCAGGAATACAGAACCTACAACCCAGAATAATTAAAGATGCTATGCTAGCCATACCAAATGTTATATGTGACTTAATCAATAATTCATTTGAGATGGGTATTTTTCCCATGGCCTGGAAACAGGCTACAGTGGTACCAATACACAAGGGTGGAGACAAAGGGGTCATGGGCAACTACTGCCCCATATCACTCCTACCTCTGCCAGGCAAGCTGATAGAGAAATAATGTACAAGCACATCATGAAACATCTAGATAGTGAGAAAATACTCAATGACAAGCAGGGAGGGTTCAGAAAGGGATTCTCGACAACAAAAACTATATCCAATCAAACAAATGACATACTGAGAGGTATAAACGAAGGTGATCAGACAACTGCCACATTCACAGATTTTAGCAAGGCATTCGATACAGTAAATCATGACATACTGATAAAATAGGCTAGAAAGAGTAGGAATAAGAGGAAGAACACTAGACTGGATAAGGAATTACATCAGTGGGAGATGTCAGAGGACAAAAGTAAATGGCAAAACATCAGAAAGTATACAAGTAACCTGTGGAGTCCCTCAAGGTTCAGTATTAGGCCCACTCCTCTTCATCATTTACAGCAATGATCTGGAGAAGTCCTTAGAGGTAAACAAATTCCAACTATATGCTGAGGACACCGTGATATACACAACAAGCAATAGCAGAAAACAGAACAGAGATAAGCTAAATGAGAAACTAGTAGCTTTAGATAATTGGTGTAACTCCAACAAGATTTCCATAAACCACAAGAAGTCGAAGGTCCTCGTAATTGGCAGTGGGAAAATCAACTATGGCAATGAGGAGCCAATAATTTTGGGAGGAAAAGTTTTGATTATCAGACCAACTACAGATATCTAGGGATGAATCTTGATCGGAAACTAGACTACAATGATGACATAAAAGAAGTTATCAAGAAGGCAAATCCACAAAATCTGGATATTAACAAATACCAGAAAATACCTAACTACAAATATGGCTATTAAATTTATAAAGGTATGATACTACCATACTTTGACTTGGGTGATGTAATATAGATAGTGGGTAACACAAATATGTTGGATAAACTACAAAGTCTACAAAATAGAGCACTTAAGATATGTCTGAAGGTGGAACATAGACACCCAACTGATGATCTCCATAGGAAAGCAAAAGTCAACGCACTAAATGACAGGAGAAAAGCAAATCTCAAAATAGCAGCATTCAGGGAGACAAGGAAGCCTGGAAGGGTGCAGGTAACAAAAAGGGCAACAAGAGGTAGTGATGGCCCCAGACTGATAATAAACAGAGCCAAAAACACATCATATGAGAGGAGTACCGAGTACATGAAGGCAAGGGAATGGAATACACTGTGAGTAGAAGAAAGAAGTACAGGGACAATAGAAATATATAAAACATTAATCAAAAGAGAACTAAATGCACTGCTAGACTAATGACACCAACAAATAAAATGAATTAAAAAAGAAATAGAAAGATAGATAAATAATAACAAAATAGAAAATACACTGATAATTCAAGCAAAGTTTTAGAGGGTATAGATGCTAGTTATGATGCCTACACAAGGTAAACTTTAAACTTAAAATCAAAACCTAATGACCACTAACACAGCAAAGTGAAGACATTCAGAGAAATTAACTATTGGTAACCAAACATTATCCGATTGCAGAACGAACAAACTCACAGAGGTTTGGGAATGCTTCCAAACAGAGAAAGAATGCATGCATTACTTAGCTGCACAACAACTGAAAGTGATAAAAAGAAGGGGAGACACAAGACTATTACTGTCTAGCGGCAAAAACAAGTCATTAGACTTAACCGTTATGGGCAGCATACATACACCCATCACCAAAAAAAAAGAGAAAACAAAATATCGCATACAAAACACACTGTACCAAATATGATGTTGCATACTTCTGACACCACCGACACGTTTATCAATCCTGTTGAAATCTCTTGATTGTTTTGATACAAGCTCAGATGCTGACTGTCTACTTACAGATTACACCTGCAAGAGGCCATTTACTCGTCCTCACCAATTGAGTTCAGATCAACTCTAGCAGCTTTTTGGTCGAGGGCAGCTCTCTCCGCCGCTCAGCACGCAGAGTCATACGTTAAACTCTATAATTGTGTCAGGAACTCAGCCCTCCTTAATTACCTACTTGTTAAACTGTCAGTACCATCAAGCCTCAACATTCCCACTAGTCAATTACTAGGTTTCCTCATTTATGGCTGGCCCATAGATTATACCTCTAGTGTAGTGCCGACTTCCACACTTCAGAACCACACTCCCCAGGCCGACTCAGACATACATATTTCTTAAGAAAGAATGTGAACTAGGTGCAATGCTGGGCCCCTTCGATGAGCTCCCTTTTGAAGCATGGTGTCAGGTCAGCCCAAGAATGATGCTACCTAAGAATAATTCTCTCTCTAAACATATCATTATCGACTTAAGCTACCCGCTCGGTAAGAGCGTTAATGCAGGGATAACTAAAGGGTACTACCAGAGCACCCCCTTCTCATTCTTAGGGTTTGTCCTCTATCGTTTGCATTCGTCTTATACAAAATTCTATGGAGACATAGCTCTGCCATTTGGTTGCTGCATGTCTGCGCTGGCGTGTCCTCGCACAACTCGTGCAGTAGTGTGGCTGCTCAGAAGACAAGGCTTCTTTGCACTCTGTTACCTCAATGATTTTGTCGGGGTAGAGGCCACGTACGGACGTTCAGTCGGTGCTTATGAGTGCTTTCCCAAGATTTTGGCCATAGCTCTGGCTAAGTGCCTCCCGCCCACGCAGGCTTTAGTCTTGTTGGGATTTCGCATTGATTCAGTGGCGATGTCAGTCACTCTCCCTCACGAAAAGTCACCGAAGTTCTCGAAGAAGCAAAGTCTGGCTCCATAAAGTCACAGCTTCCAAGAAGCAACTCCAAAGCTTAGTAGGGAAGCTCCCGCCCCTCGCCAAATGCTTCAAACCGGCTACCAGATTCATGCATAGGGTCCTCTCAGCTCTTCAGCACCTATTCCCCCCAGAGGTTCTGAAAGACTTAGATTGGTTCATTCATTTCACTCAGTCATGTAACAAGGTTCTCCTCCTCCAAAATTCGTCCCCGCCAGATTGGGTCATCGAGTATGACTCAACACTCACTGGTGGAGGAGCTTTCTCGCCCAGAGCATATTACTCCGTAGAGTACACCCCAGACATTACAGCTGTTCCATGATGTTCTCATTCTCCCAACAGCATTACTCCTCTCATTTAGCTCTACAAAGAGCAGAACCCGTTCACAGCCTCTCGTGACCTTCTCTCTCCCCGCCATCCTGCACTCAACATGCTGTCCTCGAGCGGCCTGGATTAACTATGCCAGCCGTCTTCCCCCTCCCCCATTTCCCTTCCCCACATTTATACTGCCCTCAACCCGGTTCCTAACTGTGTCACTCCTAGCACATGTCCTCTCCCTTGCCGCTGCCACGGTCCTCCCCGACTCCAACTCCCTGACACTCCACAGCCTCAGTTTTGTTTGTTTCTTGTTGTTTTACATTCTAGCAACATCTAAGGTCATATCAGGATGGGTACCGACTTTTGACAGTACACTCATGGTAATTTTATAGTGCTGCCCCACTGGGAAATCAGGCCGCCGGCACCATGACCTGATATCCCACACAGTCACATTATCCTGACACCAAACTAACCAGCCACAGCCTCAGAAGAGGAGCTTCTCAGGCCTGCCAACTCGCCAACGTCCCGCTACTGGACATCAAACTTGCTGGTTTTTGGAAGAGTAATGCTGTCACAAACTATCTTAACCAGGCTCCCATCACTAGAGCCCGGGCAGCACTTTCCTATTTGTTGGGTTAAGTGCTGCTCCTGACATTTGTTTCTGACAGTTGATTCTGATATTTAGCAATGTGCTCCTCCTTGATTACTCATTATGTCATTTCTATATTTGTACAGGCTTACATCACACCTCCAATTCCATGATTGACTCACTATTACACACCACCTGTTATTGGAAGCCAGCCTTATACAATTTGCATGGTGACGCACCTGCACTGCCGAGCCAGCCTCACTCAGCCTCAGGGCCACAATCTGATGACTTGACATTTGTTTTGTTTCAAAATAAATATAAATTTGCATAACCTCTCTTGTGTCCTCTTTCCGAGTGAAGGGAATTAGGTGTCTGGTCCAGCTCTGGCTACTATTGATATTCAGCTTAAATGACTGTCCTCCCCAAGATTATCAAGAGAATAACAACAATAATAATATAATATTTATTTCCACGGAAACCGATTCTTTTTCTTGAAGATTTATACTGCCTATTATGGATAAGTCTGAATAGACTTGTTTTCACCATTAGACAGTTTGTCGATAGAAAGCCAGAGCCGACACTTTTACTGACTCAAGGGATTTTTAACCTCCCATACCACATAGACATGATATGAGAGCACTTGCCTTTGACGACGCTGTACGTTACACACAGCGGTGGAAATCCAAATTGGCAGAGGTGGGGGCACAGGGAATCGAACCACCAATATTCAGATTAGGAGTCGGACCTAGCAAAGAGTCAGACACTCTAACCACTCCACCACAGAGAACACCACTTCCGTCACCTTGTTTTATGGCCTACATAGGCATATCTAGTTCCTGAACCTCACCTTTGAATTCGAACACACTTAAATACTTGGAACAATATACTTATAATAAACTTACTTTATCTAATCCATGCGATGGATCACTATTCCTTGCGTTAAAAGTCCAGGCTGAGGTATAAGTTGTCTATGAAATATTGTTCCTTAAACGAATGACCTCCAATAGTTCTTTTTTCAATTGACCTTCCCTTTTCGTCCACTGTATGAATTAGCTCCCTGATGTGGACATTCATATTCTCCCTTTGCAATACAATTATATTTGCAGCGATGCAAAGTTGTTGGAAAGAAAGCCTACAGAAAGCCAACTGTACTCCCTTTGACATAATGGCACCGTGTGCTCTGTTTATCAAGGGGAACAAAGTCACACAGTATCTTCATCCTCTGAATCACATCTCAAGTGACCCGAGAGGGACACAAATTATTCATCTTTCCCCCAATGGGGAATAATTGGCAAATCAAATCACACATTAACTCCTTGGGCCACCTGAATACAGGTTTACCTTAAAACTGCCTCAATTCAAAATAGAAGCCAGCACACGCTAAACCTAGTAAAACCGAGTGTTGTTTCAAACTATACAAAGAATAGCTATATAATATATCATGTATATGGCTTGGATCTCACTGCAATTTCGATAGTGGCCCAGCAGAAGCTATACATTAAGCAAATCGATGGACCTATGTCATCATGCTGAGGCTGGACTTATTATTTAACTATTTCTAAATCATGGACATATCAATTTCAGATATATGGATCAGGAAGCCACGCCGGGTGTCTTCCCTGTGGAACTGCAATAATGGCATTTTTGTTTACTTTTTTGGAGAAGTGGTTTCATTGTTCAGAGTACCGTATGCTACCAGCCCTAATGACAAATGGCACTAGACATTAAATACAATTATAATATTATATAAATATATATATATATATATATATATATATATAAATTCCTCCAGTGTGTGTAGCGCGAGGGGGGGGGGGGCACCCGTATACAACTCCCCGACAGCTGGGGGTTGGGGCGGGCACTCCACCAAGGTGCTGATGGAGGAAGTAGCAAAGTATATATATTCCCCTAGCATTTATACTTGTATAATGCGTTATATATCACATATATATATAAGAAGTGTATCTTACAAGTGTATCTAGCCAGCAATGTATTCGGTCTGCCAATGTTTCTGCGTAGACTCTGGCTATATATGTATGAACGCATCACCCAGCACGGCGATTTTATATCGGCCAAAACCAGCCATACGTGAAGGGCCTGTCACACTACGATGGATAGCCTAAGCGTATGCCAACATATGTGATCTTCGACCAACACATTGGTGTACATCGTCATACGTTACGTATATGTTGGGCGTAAGTCGGGTACATTCCGGGTATGTCGTTATACGTCGTCTTACGTTGCCATACGTCGAGGCTCAAAAACATTTTTGTGCATGCTCAACATTTCCAATGTGTGTTGATGTGTGGCTCGTATGTTGAACATATGCTGCGTGTACGTTTGGGATACATCGGCATACTTTGGGAGTACGTTAGGGATACCTTGGTATACTTTGCTGCACATTAGCCATATGTTCAGCTGGTGGGAACATGCAGTCCACGTACAGTCCGCCTACTGCCAGCGGATGCATTAGGTACTCACAACATACTTCAAACGTATGCCTGCAGTATCTCCAGCGTATTTAACATATACACCATACTTCTAGCGATGGAGTAACGTATGTAACGTTGGTCAGCATACCGTGAGCATATGCGAGGGTTTTGCAAACATTTTGCGAACGTTTTGCGAATGTTTTGCGAGGCACATGAATGCTCTCATACGCTAGCAATAGGTCAGAGATACGTTCTGCATATGTTACGTGTGTTGCGTGTACGTTGTGTATATGCCCATTTTTATCCCCAGCCGCTGAAAAGTTTGATGAATGCCGACGAACTGGCAAATTTTCAAACGTTGAGAACATGCTGACACTGTATGTCATAGTGTGACAGGGCCTTAAGGGCCAACATGGCAGGGTATTTCAGTGAGGGATACTCCTCCTTTCTCTGGGGACGCATAAGCCACCAGCTTATTATGGGACTGCAAGTAGCAAGGCACGTAGACCATATAAATGAGGCCATTGGACCTGGGCACACGGCATTTATATTTCAGCTCTGTTTTACAACACTTGCATTTCCACCGGAGCCAAATCCAATGCTGATTTTTAGTCTGATGCTTTCCTGTATAGGATTAAGTGTTAATATGATTAATTAAAGCTGCAGAGTCTGATAAAGACATCATATTTTCACAACTGAAACAATTATCTAAATTTGATTCTACATATCTAACTTAGATACTAATGCATGTATTAAGTATGCATTGCCACATAGAAGGGAATGCTGAGTCAAGTCAATAGATTCTGTTACTGCTGAAGCCTATGTGTCAGCATTTTGGTGTGTTTGGGAAAATTAATTTGGCATGTTTGTACTTCAAATATCTCCAAATTAGCCATTTAAAACAAAAGTAGTTTCGAACTAAAGTAAGGTAGATTATATCCATCGACCTAATATATTTATCTCAGTAAATGACAGAAACTCAAAACCATCAGACTATGCAACTGTAAACCCCAAATCAGTCTTAATGTGATCAGCTTGCTTTTGACTTTAAAATTTAAAATACCATAATCATTGTCGTATAAAGTAGGCTATGCTCTGGACACAAACACAAACATGAATATGGGTTGAACAGTTTAATACTAGTCTCATGGCTAGGCAACTGCCCAGCCGGTCATAAAGTTTGAAAAGCAGGCGCGCACTGGCCAAACAGAGGGGCGCAGGCCACGAGCACAAAGTGAGGCTGCAGTAGCAGGCGGTCATTAGGCCCTATTAGGCCAAGCCAACTTACTTTTTGTTGGTGCACAATGTTTAGGCCGAACCAACTCAATTCCGCACACACGCGGTTGGCTACTGCGCAGTAGATAATATAAACAATAACGGAGGATAGGCCGCTCCGCCCTTTATATATCGATAAATACTTATCCTATCTATATACAGATTTTAAGCGGACCGACAAAACTAAACCAATTCAGAATTTACCGACAGTGTTTTCTTCTGCATGAAAGTTGCAAAAAGAAGAGATCAAATGTTATTGGTCCTGTATTATTCTAAAACACCTCCCAACTTCCAAGCAACATCAGCATTTTATAAATGCATGCCAACAGCTGGTTGTCAGATTTCATCCCAATTTATCCATTTCGGCTCGATGCAATATCCACTTCAATTTTGACAAGCCCCACCCCGCGCCTCCCACCCACCCACCTACCGCCCCACACACATTTTCTCCCCGCCTGTTACTACTACACGGTATCAGTTTTCATCAATTAGGTGTAATTTACAACTGCGAATGATTTGGTGGAGAACACACCCTTCTAGTTCCTGAACCCTGCCTTCAAAGTAGGCTTGTTACTGACAACACTGACAGAATAGACACCACTACTACTAGTAGAGATCCCAACATTGTGGGACCAAAAATAGGAATATTTAAACATTTTATTAGGAAGATAAGGTTTTGTGCAGTAACACATGGCATGACAATCGGACATAGATCATGACATAGAATAATCATACAATATATAATATGTATATATATATATATATATTATATACGTTTTCATACAAGTCCTACCATGTATCCCACCATGTGTTCATACAATGTCATTTTCCAGGCTCTGCTTACCACCTTGAGCTGCTGATGTCTTTACCATGTTGTACGTAGCTGATTTTGACTCTCGTATTAGCTGATTTTTGTTTAGGTGGGTGAGAGTGAAAATCGGGAGATTTGCTCATGGAATCCTAATATCGGATGAGAGTAGCCAAAATCGGAAGTCTTCCTAGAAAAGCAGTCGGCATCTCTGCAGTAGCTTTCCACCGAGAATATGACCCTTGTTGCCGAGACAGCTTTAAAGCATCAGCGATCAATCAATCGGCTCCCTGAGGTACATCGTACAACAAGCAGCCATGCTTAAGCCGTGTTCACACGGGCAAAATGTGAAGCGAATTAGACAAATCGAATCATATGATTCGATTTAGTTTGAAAGTGTTTCGCGTTCACACGGGCAGTGCTTTGAATCGGTTTAAGGCGGAAGTGGATATAAGTTTGGGTTTGTCGACGTTGACCGAGAGAGTGTGGGTTCGACCTAGATATGTATGGATTGAATCGTATTGGTTTGGAACGGTCAAAACTTCTGCTGAGCAGTGAAACCCTAAAAATAAATGATGAAAAAAATATCTGTGCATAGATAGCGGTTTCATTAATTAAATTATATAATATGCGCTTTTGATCGACCGGAAAGTCAACAAACTAAGGTCTCGACTGCGCATGCGCTACGTCATTAATCTGCATCAAGTAAGTGAGTTGCGTTCACACGGGCGATATAAGTCGAATCATATAATTCGCTTCATATAAACCACCTACAGAGGTGGTATAGATGAAGCGAACTAGTTGATTCGAATCAGCCCTAAACCGACTCAGACGCGCGTTCACACGCCAAATCTGAGCCGAACTAGGCAAGTCGATTCATATGATTCGAATTAACTGCCCCGTGTGAACACGGCTTAAGATACAATTCCACCACACGTGGATGGATGGAATATCCTTGTGATGAATCCTAAGAAAAGCTTGATTGTAAAACAAAAGAAGAAGATTGTTGGGGCTACACTGATCGGTGGTGATTTTTACACCATGTTAGAAGCAAAGCTATATTCACGCTGATAAATATATATATATATTTTTTGTTTGTTATTGAGGCTGTATTTATACTGTCCATAGCATATAAGCCCAGGTACCCAGGCTTGTTTTCAATGCTGGCCAGTTGTAGTGTTGGTGTTATCTTACCACACAGTAGCTACTGATAAGTAATTTGATTATATTTACATTTACATGGCATGCTATCATCATATTATTATTTAACCATTGCTTTTACATAAAATGTAAGGCATACAATCCGAAGACCGGAGAGGGAGGGAGATAGGCCGGGAGAAGTAGGGGGCTCCTATGATAATGTGTATCAAATGGCATCATTTAAACCAATTGCCAATTCTTTTTTTGTTTAATGGATATGAGGTGGTACTCTCCTACTGCCCTCAAGGAGGCTACAATGTCCTCTTGTATCACATTCGTAGAAAGGTCATTGATTCTGATTGCATTGTGAAATTGGTGTTTTTGTTCCTACCAACATCTTATGCTATATCAAGATTGATCTTGATATGAGAAGAGCAGAAATGTACAAGCCAAGGAACTGTCTCAGAACTCTCATGAATAATTGGACAGTGGCAAAAATTGCTTTTCATTTGATTACTAATGATGCCCTGGGTCAGACATAAGGTACTTCCAAAAGGATAACAGTCAACCCTAAGTTCATGGAGGACACCACTGCTGTCAGCGAGATGGTTGGTTGGTTGTTGGAGTTCTATTTCCTGGCAACATCTAAGGTCATGTCAGGACGGGCAGATACTTGTGACAGTGCACACTCATGGCGACTTAACAGTGTTGTCCCACTGGGAAATCAGATTGCCAGCACCATGACACAATATCCCACTGTAACATTATCCTGATATTGAGCTAACCAATCCTTGCCCTAACCAAAGACTCTATAATACTAAGACGGCTCACTCAGCCTGTACTGTGTAATCAAAATGATCAAGCCCACAACTTGGTGCGCTGGCTGTTCTCTTGGTTAAACAGTTGCTATATTATATGTATAAATGTATATATGAATGTGAAAGATGTGTGATGATGGTGATGATGATGATGATGATGCTGATGATGATGTGTATTTGTCCATAGAAATTTCATATTGATGTGATTCATACTTACCTATCTCATGTATAATACAATTGTATGTGTTTACATGTGAAACACCAACCAGCAGCCGGGCTGGTCAAACCCACCACAAGGTGGCACTGCAAAATTTAGATTACTATGGGAGAGATAGGGAGTGAGCCGTCTTAGTATTATAGGGTCTTTGCCCTAACTTAGTAATGCCGAGCACCAGGGTAGATTGCAACAAGCATCAATTTTGTAAATCATTGGTTTGATTCGACTGGGATTCAAACTCTGGACCTTCCGCACGAGAAGCCTGCACACTACCGATTCAGCCACCGCGTCCGGTCAAACGAGATGGTAACAGGAGAATCCTGACAACAGCCTCACATGCATCTTGTTGACATCTCTAGATTAGCTACATGTGATAATAAAGTTACATGGTCTCATAAAAACGTTTTTCATCTATATGTGTTTCTCATTGAATTATGCAATGTAATTGTACTAACATATATTTTACATTACGCAAATATATTTCCTGATTGAACTACTCTAAAGAAAATTTAAAATATCCCAGTTTTACTCTCCCTTCTCTCCACTCACCAAGCCATTTTTAAAACAACAGCTACCAGCTAGTCCCAGCCTCAGAACACCCCCCCCCCTGACCTCAGCACTACTGTCCCCACACATATTTGGTATTATAAACATAACAACTATACAAGGTTGTGCTTGGAGAGCATTTGTCGGAGTACGGTCAGAGAGCGTGTATATAAACAGATGAGAGGGATAACTCCCGCGAAAAACAGTAACACAGGCTACAGTGGCGTTCCTGGCGGTTAGTGTTGAACAAGCCTTGAGTTTGCCGGTACGCTCAATGCAAAACATTTGTTTTTATTCAAAATTAATAGAAATCCAGAAGCCTAACCTTATCAATTTAATATAATCCTTTTGGTAAACATGTTTTCTATATGTCTTCCAATCGGTTTGTTTCTATGTGGTGTAGTTTTAGAGATATTTAACGTTTTCTGTATGAAGATTGCTCACCGCCATTGACAATGCCTTGAGTTTGCCATACGTGTAGTGCAAAACGTGTATTTTATTCAAAATTAATAGAAATTCAGAACCCTAGCCATGTAAATTTAATATAGTCTCATTGTTAAATATGTTTTCTATATGTGTTCCAAACAGTTTGTTTCTATGCGTGTAGTTTTAGAGATATTTCACTTTTTCTGTACGAAGACTGCTCAAGGCCATTGACAATGCCTTGAGTTTGCCGTAAGCGTAGTGAAAAACGTCAGTTTTATTCAAAATTAATAGAAATCCAGAAGCCTAACCATATCAATTTAATATAATCTTGTTGGTAAACATGTTTTCTATGTGTATTCCAATCAATTTGTTTCTAGGTTTTGTAGTTTTAGAGATATTTAACGGTTTCTGTATGAAGATTGCTCACTGCCATTGAAAATGCCTTGAGGTTTGCCCATATGCTTAAGCTGTTCAACAACCACCACTTGGAGCGCCACAGTCGGCAGATGTTATATGCTCTAGTATGGGAGTTGTCCCTCTCATCTGTTTATATACACGCTCTCTGGTACGGTTCCCGTCGCCACGAGGTATAACTATCCACTTTAACCAATATCGTCTCGAGAGTGACATAAGGAGAACACGATCACCATAGGGTTGCTGGCACCCCAAGTAAGCTGAACTTCGGCACGTCTACATGTAAATTCTTTTAATATAACATTGGTTGATTGTTGGAGTTTTACATCCTGGCAACATCTAAGGTCATATCATGACGGGCACCGATTTGTGACAGTGTGTACTCATGGCGACATTATAGTCCTGCCCCAGTGGGAGACTGGACCACTGGCACTATGACCCGATATCCCAAACAGTCACATTATCTTGATACCAGTCCTTGTCAGAGTATAATGACCAAGGTCATTTGCTGGAGTGTGAGCAGATATGAAGGGTGAGGGGGCCAGAGCACATACATATAGAGACTGGTTGGCTCAGTGTCAAGATAATGTGACTGAGTGGGATATCAGGTTATGGTGCCGGTGGCCTGGTTTCCCAGTGGGACAGCACTATAAAGTCGCCATGAGTGCGCACTGTCACAAGTCGGTACCCGTCCTGATATTACCTTAGATGTTGCTAGGACGTAAAACAACAACAAAACAAACAAACATACATATAGAAAGTGACACCTTTTCTAGTATCAAATTTATGCTAGGACAATTTCCCTGAATAATTTCTCCGCACTGCAAATCCGTTACAAGTGCGAGAAAGAAAATTGTATATGTAATAGCAAAGAATATCACAACGGAGTAAAACATCACACTCTATTCCATCAAACTTCACGTGTTTTGTGCGTGATGAACGAAAAATAGTATCGATGTATATCCTCCCTAATTATATTTAAAAAAATGTTTCGTGGTTTTATATAATTCATTCATCCCGAGGTAATGTGTTGGTAGCTGCAATCATCTCCCCAGAGGAAATGTCACATGCACAGGTAAGTGTTTTCAAGTACGGGGTGAATCTTTTATCTAAGTTAAGTATAGCTAGTCGGAATGTAATATCAGGGTGAATTTACATATATTGTGTGAAGCTCACCTCGTTCTCAGATTTTTAAAAAGTTGCTTCATATGCATAAGTTGTTTCATAATCATACATAGTCAAATATACTTGCTTGTCGAAGGGGCATCCCTACCATGACCACCTTGTGTCATTCCAAGCCACTGTCTGACCGGTCTGCCTTATTTGACCATTGTCCCAAACCGCATTTAAAATTGACCAATCAGAAAAATCTAGCGTCTGACGCCACTGTCTCATATGCTCTATTCGGCCGTCTAGGCCCCACAACCAACAATTGAGACACAATCGGCCCCGCCCACCTCACCCGGTATCAAATCAGATGGTTGAGTTCGGTCTGAACTGTTTTTCCTCTTAGGCTTATATCTCATTACAGTTGTAGGATTTTAAATATCTCCTCTAGAGTAGCTACCCATAATCCCTGTGAAGTGTAGGCTCTAGGGCATGTCAGTTGGCTGGTCGGAGTTTTAAGTCCTGGCAACATCAAAGGTCATATCAGGATGGGTACCGATTTGTGAGAGTGCACACTCATGGCGACTTTATAGTGCTGCCCCAGTGGGAGACCAGGCCACCAGCACCATGACCTGATATCCCACTCAGTCACACAGCTGAATGTGATTCAGCAATTAATAACTAATCCGGAAAGCCAACTCAGTCACATTATCCAACCAGTTCTTGCGCTATCCTAACAATGCTTAACGCCTGGTTAGGAAGCGACAAGTATTACATTTTAAGTCATTGCTTTGACTCGACCAGGGCCCATGTTGATAGTAGGTTCTGAGCGATATCAGGCCCGATGCATGCCACCCGAGAATAGAAAAAAAACACAACAAAACAAGAAGAAAATAAACTTGATTCTGAAATCTGCCGAGCGGAACGGGATGGCCGAGTGGGTAATAAGTCATCAGCATGCTTCTTATACACACTTAGATGTTGCTATCCTGGAAACCCCAAATAATCCAAGCCCAGCCAAGTCAAAGAAATCCAACGTAAATTATCCCAACCGAACTCAAAAGAACCCTAACCAATCTGAGAGGAATCACTAGAACAGTGCATGTCTTTTAGTGCATTTGTGGTCCTCCCTACGCTCTAGGCTCGAGTACAATTTGACCCTGACAGGTACATCCGGGTAAAGGCCAGTAAATTAGCCCTGCCCGGCCGTCAACAATGGTCTCCACTTACACCCTTCGCTGCCTCACTACCACCTGGTTTTACGTCCTGGCAACATCTAAGGGCACATCATAATGGGTACTGACTTGTGACAGTGCACAGTCATGGCGACTTTATAGTGCTGCCCCACTGGGAAATCAGGCCACCAGCACCATGAGCTAATTATCCTGATACTGAGCCAAGCAGTGCTTGCCCTATCCTAATAATGCCGAGTGCCTGGCTAGGAAGCGACAAGTATCAATTTTGTAAGTCATCACTGGTAACTGCCTGGTGAGTGGTACACACGCCTTGGTATCACTGTATATAACAAATAGTATGGAATATACCGCACTGCTTCAGAAGACATTATAATTGTGTCTGATCCACGCTAGGGAGGCTCCCCAATCCCGCGCTTACAACAGCCATGCCCCTCCCACCAGGCTAGACTCGAACGCACCTTTGTTATATTTCTGCACCTAAATATACTAGATAGTGGTTACGTAGTAATTGTTTCTGTTTTAAAATATGTAGAGGTAGGAGTTGGAAGTAGCCATAGAAAAAACCCTTGTTTACTTATCATATGACATATATTGATATGTATATATTTGTAAAGCAAATTATTTAACATTACTTGCATGAACATACTATTTTGAGTCACTATTTGATTTACATTCTGTTGTTATATTGTTTCTCTCATACCCTGTGAGGGCTCGACAGAGTAAAAATAAAAATCATTGTCATTATCATTATCACCTTTACGTCTGGCCAATCAGGTGCCTGCCTCAGCGCCCCAGGTGACTGTGCTATTATCGCACCTGCAGGGAACATGCCAATTCTCTGCCGACAGCCACAGACAGCCACTCAATTTTCGAGAAGGGTCCAAAGTGAGGAAAGGAGGAAAAACGGGTGACCACTGTCCCATATTGAGCATACCCTTGCAGCAATAGTCTCCAATTCTTTAAGTCCTGATATTGTGTAATTTAAACAGAAGTCGATGTAGACAAATTTTAAATATACTTCAAACACTTTAATCTGTGCAAAAGATACATATATATGTGTAACTATGTCTGAACAAGAAACTACTAAGAAAATAATGGGATCTTTCCATAATTTAAGCCCATCAGAGCTGTTCTTTTCGATTGCAAATGGCCGCTCCTTATGGGGGCCGTCATTTGTAATAAAAAAGAACAGCTCTGATTGGCTGACACTGAGAGCTGTTTTCAGCCAATCAGAGCTGTTCTTTTCGATTGCAAATGGCGGCGGCCATTTGCAATTAAAAAGAAGAGCTCTGTTTGGCTGACGCTGAGTTCTCGCGAAAACGAGAAGAGGAAAATCCATTTCCTGCAAGTTCAAACAGGCTCAGACGAGTTCAAACGTGGCTGGTTGTCCCGCTCCTTTCTGCGCTGAATATGCTTATGCAATTTTCCCACCCACCCAACCCCAACTAAGAATTATCTTGCTGTACTGCCCGTCTTGCAGTTCCTTGTTTTGATCAGGGCCGGACTAAGCTAACATAACATCTTGTAAAGGGGGCCTTAAATTTAGAAAATATACATGAATATAAAAAAAGGAAATGTTGTTTGTTTAATAACTTAGTAATATAATACATGTTTTCATTCGCCATGCAACCAGATAATACAAGAACTATGTCTGGCATTTGAGTAATAGCTTTACTCACATGTATGGATCAATTGATAGTTTAAAGCTGTATTCACATGGGCAAGTTAAATCGATTCCTCTAAATCGACTTGCCTAGTTCGACTCACATGTGCCATGTGAATGCGCGGCTGAGGCGTTTTAGGGCTGAATCGATTCATATAAATCGTTTAATGTAAAACGCTTCGCTAGGTGGTCTACAGGAAGCGATCTATGCTGAAACGTTTTATTTATGATATCATACACATGCGCAGTCGAGGGAAACGTGACAGTCGAGACCTGAGTGTGTTGACTTTCCGGTAAATTTGCTTTATGAACCTGCTAGAGGTGCACAGATATTTTTTTCATAATTTATTTTTAGGGTGTCACTGCCCAGCAGAAGTTTTGACCATTCCAAACCAATAAGATTCAGTACATACATATCTAGGTCGAACATACTCTCTCGTGGTGACGTTGCCTAATCGAAAACTGGTGCTGGTCAGGCTGGACTTGCTCATGCGCAGATATCCACTTCCGCCGTAAACCGATTCAAAGCACTGCCCATGTGAATGCAAAACACTTTCAAACTCGGTCCGTGTGAATGCACATCTAAATCGATTCATATGATTCGCCTTGTCTAGATCACTTTACATTTTGCCCGTGTGAATACAGCTTTAAACATTTAGTGCGGGAGGCTTGAAACTTGAAAATGTGGGTGCCTTGGAAATGTGGGACCTGCAGCATATTCTACTGTTGCTGCTAGTACTAGGTTAATCCGGCACTGGTTTTGACGAGGCCCTAGCTGCTCTTTTTCACCATTTTTCCTTTGGAAGCAATACATCCTAATATTCATCTCATTTTTTTCTTTCCGCCGTATTCCTTGCAAATCAGAAATACCTTCATAACTTGTAAACTAATGATTCCTCGGGACTCAAGTGTACCACACTACGGTACTAATGTCCGAGCTTCAATAGAATATTTCTAACTTGTCTAGGGTGCAAACACGGCATATACCACCCCCTCACCCACCACCCCTGCATATGCCATCCCACCTCCCAACAAAAGCATCACGAAAAAGAACAACTGACGATCGCTCAGAAAGGATACTTACTTGACACCATCATCTTTTTGTACTTTTTTCTGAACGTCGCCAATTCTGGTACACAGATTCATAAGTTCTTGGGTACTCATTCATTTCCTTTGGTCCTGTAATGTAGATTCCTTGGCTGAAGCTGTCAAGAAAATGAAACATGTACCCGACATATAATCCATGGTAGCATATTTCAATATGTGAATCGCTATGTCACTGCCCGGGATCCAACACATTTGATTTGCATACTGTCACATGTCATCGCTGCAAAACTATTTGCTGTTTCAAGGAAAGCTAGCAGGATAGCCGAGTGGTCAGAGCGGGTGCGTCCTCCGTTTGATTCCTGGCTGAGTCAAACCAAAGCCTATGAACACTGATGGTTATCGCTAGGTAACCTGGCCTTTGTTTAATTAACCGTCTTACATTTATTGATTCAACAAGGGACATTTCACTCGTGGACAATTGGTCTTCTCCATTCCACTTCCCCTTTCCTCATTTTATCCTAGTAATGCCAAGTGCCAGGATATGTAGTGACAAGCATAGCTAGCAACAAGTTAAGAGTTTTTAAAGTCATTGGTTTGACATCGCTATATTCTGATTACCTGTACGCTGATTGTAGTTGGTTGAGGTTTTGTAATAATCGAATGTCCCAAGATATATTAGTTGTGGAAAATAAATAAATGTATGAATAAATAAATAAATAAATAAAGAAGTAGGTTTGTGGTAATTAGGGTGGCTCTTTTCTCAAAGTTAAATACTCCGATGAAACCATAATATTTTAAAAACCAAAGTGGTTAGAGTGTCTGACTTTTTTCTAGGTCAGACTCCTAATCTGAGGGTTGGCGGTTCGAATCCCCATGCCCCCAGCTCTGCCAATTTGGATTTCCACCGCTGTGTATAACTTACAGTGTCATCAAAGGCCGGTTGCTCTCATACCATGTATATGTGGTGTGGGAGGTTAACAATCCCTTGGGTCGGTAAAAGTGTAGTCTCGGGCTTTCTATCGACCAGCAGTGGAATGAGGAAGACCAGTCGTCTATGACTGAAATTTCCCCTGCTTAAACAACTAATGGACCAAACAAAATGAATAAAAAAGGACTCAACAATATTTGATTATAGGTTTACATAGCAAACTAGTGCAGGCCTAAACAATAATCATTTGGTGCTGGATAAAAGCAATATTCAGTCACTATCCTGCTGCAAATAGGATACTGAAAAGTGATTGTCTCCTGGGTGACAGTGTTGCTGTAATTGTAGGGAACCTGTAGCCTATTACTCTGCTGCGGTCTGAACATTGAACATTTCTTGTCGTGGGAACTGGTGCTCAACAAATTGGGCCATGTCATGTGACTCAGTAGGCTTATCTAACCGGCTGCGAGTGCCCAATGATACTTGTGAAAGTACGATGTCTGAACTCTTTGACTTCTGGATACTGAATGCTTTATTCACCGTCCAGGGTCCTGAACCGCCGGCACCCTTTCTCTCTGACGTCATCTCATTTACATATTCCTTTGTTCTCCGCGTGTGCCTAAATGCCTACTACGCATATATTACAACACTCGACTCCACATTATACAGGGTGGGTAAAGAAAGCCCATCGGTGTGCCCATAAACATATATTATTGCTTTCTTTCGCTTGAAACAATATCGCCAACATTAGCCATTTATAATCAAATGTCACTCGAACCAACACTAAGCAACTTATCCGGTACCAACACTAAGCAACTTATCCGGTACCAACACTAAGCAACTTATCCAATACCAACACTAAACAACTTATCCGGTACCAACACTAACCAACTTATCCGGTAAACCTAATAGACTTAGGCCTATCTATAAAAAGAAAATATGTAAAATAAAGATGGGAAAAAGAAGAAACCATCAGATTATACAACATTGATATCCCTTTCAGTATATTGCTTTTAACATTCCATCTAAATCCGCTGGCATTGACTTCCCCTGAGCGGATTGCTGAAATCATTGCACCAAGTCTTGGCTACATCAGTGCTTAGCGGTGATTTTCCAGCAAAGCCCACTGCTGTCAATAATTCAGCACATAGACCTTGGTCGGCTTAGGCAGAATGTAACACAGACTTTTCCATTGCAGCCCGCTGCGCAGACACGTATGACGACAATACCCGAGTCCGAGTTGGGCCCACGCAGCATGATGGGGTAAGTCAAGACGCCGAGGGTCCCATTTGCATGTTATGCGCATGCGCAGACACACTCTGGGTAGTAGTAGCATTATGTTCCGAATGTGCTTCTCCTGACCGGTTTCGTGGTTATGAAGAGTAAGGCATTGTTAGTTGGTTGGTTGGAGTTTTACGTCCTGGCAACATCAAAGGTCATATCAGGACGGGTACAGACTCGTGAGAGTGCACATTCATGGCAACTTTATAGTGCTGCCCCAGTTGGAGACCAGGCTGCCAGGCAGATCCTGATATCCCACTCAGTCACATTATCCTGACACTGAGCCAAACAGTCTTTGCCCTATCATAGTAATGCGCGAGTGCCTGGCTAGGAAGCGACCGGGAACATTTGTTTCATGTCATTGGTTTGAATCCCACGATCAACCAAAATGGGAGACGGACGCTCAACTCATTCAGCCGTCCCGTCTGGTCTCGCTTACTTGTAAGTTGTAGATTTTCAAGAGGATGTAGCCTGATGGATTTAGTTTATGGTCCTCCTATTTAGGGGAGGTGTTCAAAGTGCTCCCGGCGAATAAATCAACCGAGAAGAGTGATGGAAAGGACCCGGAAGGCGTACATTTTGTATTTAATGGAAGAAAGAAGCTTTGGTCATCATACACGTTAATGAAAGAAAGAAGAAGTGTGTTTTATAAATATCTAGCTCCGAGCCAAAGGTCAGACCATATTATCTTTATAGTTGCATAACCCGATGGGTTTTTGTCATACATAGCTTAAACAAATATATATAAACTTGGCCGTTATAATCTAGCTTTCTTCAGTTGGAAGTAACTTATATTTTATAGGGTTAACTTTGTCGTTATATGATTGTTATTTTAAGGGAAAAGATGCCAAATTAATTTTGGTGTGTATCTCTACATCGAAATGCTGGATATAGGATAGGTATACATATTTTCTAACATAACAGTGTAGCACAGGCGCATGAATGAATCTGCAATATATTTAAATGAATGCACTACTGTCAAAGTTGGACATGTAGGAGCAATTCTAGGTAGGCCTTCTGGTTTTGAAATGTAATCTTTTCATCAGATTATGCGGCTTTAAGGTAGCTATAACTAATAACATGCCCTAAATTCATTAAATGTGATTGCAAGGCAACATGGCAGGACAAAATTTGGAAGAATTTACTCAGTGCCATTATAGATGATTTATCATTATTGGCTGGTCAATAAATTAATAACTCAATGGACTGAATTAGAAAGGATTGGATAGAGATAAATCCATAATTTGTTCGTTTGGGTTTAACATTCTAGAAACATCTAAGGTGATATCAGGACGTCTACCCACTTGTGACAGTGTGTACTTACGGTGACCTTATAGGGCTACCCAAATGGGAGACCAAACAGACCACTGGCACCATGACCTAATATCCCACTCAGTCACTTTATCCGGATATTGAGCAAAGCAGTTATTTCACTTTCCTAGTAATGCTGAACACAAGGCAAGCTACCCGAGAGGTATCAATTTGGTAAGACGGGGTTTTGACTCGACCGGGGTTCGAACCCACGATCTCCCGCATCCATATTTTGATTATTTTATTAGCTAAGCTAATTTTAAATACATGGTTGTCCTCTGCTTAGTTTAAAAAATACTAACTTCGCTTACAAAGTGATTATTAATGGAACTGGAGTGCGCTCTTATATTTCCGGCAAATGGGAGGGCTACCTTCTGAATATTAGTGGTTATTTGAACTGATTGGTCCATTAGTACCTTTGTCGTTCGCTACTTAAAGTTGCGTAGTTTGATGGTTTTGAGTTGAGTTTCTGTCAATTTTCTGAGAAAAATATATTGAATTGATTGCAATAATCTACCTGACTTTAGTTTGAAGTAACTTTTATTTTAAATGGCTAACCTTTGAGATATTTGAAGTGCAAACATGTAACATTAGTTTTGGCAAATCGCTAAAACTCTGATCCCAGAGGCTTCTGCAGTAACAGATTTGTTATTAACTTCGCTCAGTACAGTATAACCCCCGTTAAACCAAACTTGAAGGGACCCTAGAAATGTGTTTGGATTAACCGATCATTGGTCTAACCGAGCTTTGACTTTGACTTGGCTTTGGCAAAAACGGGGGTGCATTATGAATGTACAATGTATGTGGACACTATGATTATTGTTTTTTATGTATATACAGTTTAACCCCATTAAACCAACCTCGGTTAAATCAAACGATCGGTCAATCCAAACTTTTTTTCGGCAACCTGGCAAAATACCACCATTTATCATATAAAAAAGTCTCAGATGACCTTAAAACCACATGAAATTTTGATTTAACTGTACCCGAAGTGGCCTGGGGCCGACAATTTTGTTTGGATTAACCGATACTTTGGATTAACCGACTTTGGTTTAACCAACTTTTTTATATGATAAATGGTAGTATTTTGCCGGGCCGCCAAAACAAGTTTGGATTAACTGATCATTTGGTTTAACCTAGCTTGGTTTAACGGGGTTGTACTCTATTACCTTTTAAACGGCAACAACTACTTAATAAGGGCATCAGTATCCAAGTTAGATATGTAGAATCAAATCAACATAATTGTCTTGCTTTTGAAAAAGTGATGCTTCATCGGACTATGCAGGATTAAGTGATGCACTAATTTGTCTGGCTGACTTCCCCTTGGAAGCATAATCGAGAGTTCACAGAAGTATGATCCCTGAATACACTGGATAAATTCACTATCATTGATTCTAGCTAATATACTTGGTTTGAAACTAGCTAAAGATACACCTTTGAGGCTGGTTTTTACTGTAGGTAAATACATTCTCGTCTACTGCAGCTAAATATATTGACTTTGACCACGGTTAAATGTACTGGCTTTGAGTGTAGCTAAATGCATTGCTTTTTGCCTGTATGAATGTGTTGGATTCGACTGCAAGTAAATATCATGGTTTTAACTGCAGCTAAATATATTGACTTTGACTCTAGCTATATATTTATAATGACTTTTAGACGGTTATGACTGTGTTCTCACTAAGTTAATTAGCAACAATACTAGTACTTATACATTGTATTACTGTATGTTTCAGATGACCGTCATCATTGTTCAACACACTGAATAAATGGTTCAATACTTCTCTATGATGACGGCCTAAACAGACGTGAAAAATCAACAGCCATGCTTGCAGTGAGATGTCCAATACCTGACTGTGAATATATCAGAGAGGACCTCGATGTTGCTATAGTCGCTGCACTCATCACACACAACAGCACCACTCATGCACAGGTCCAGCTACAGCCGCAAAAGTCGAAAAAGTGAAGCGACCAACCATCTCAGCTGCCGGATCCAGTGACGAATGGGCATACTTCAAATCATGGTGGTCAGAATACGTTGTTGCCACAAAGATCAGTGGACCAATGTTCCTGCAATTGTTGGAATGTTGTGATGAACCCCTACGCAGAGACCTCACACCATCCACCGTACACTCACCGATAAGACTGTGGATGAGGTTCTGGCTGCCATGAAGAAGCTAGCGGTTCGCGAGGAGAACTCTACGGTGGCACGGGCAAAACTACACAACATGTGTCAGGACTGAGATGAACCATTGCACAGTTTTGGAGCTCTCCTCCGTGGCCAAGCAGGAATCTGCAAATTCTTGCTAAAATGCCAGAACTGCGAATCAGACGTCAACTACCCTGAAGCCATCATTTGTGACGTCCTCACACTGGGCATCGCCAATCCGGAAATCAGCTCAACCTACTAGCTGACAAAAACCAGGATATGACACTGGAGGAGGTTTTCCAGTTTGTCGAGGCCAAAGAAGCAGGAAAACGCTCAGCATCCCACCTTGTCGATTTGCATGGCGTGGAAGCAACAGGCAGCACATATGAGCACACCAAACAGATGAACATGAGGGGAAATCCTGCAGACACTTGCTCATACTGCGGGAAGAAATGACATGGTAAGAGTGCTCCCACCCGCATCCAGAAGCAAGAATGCCCTGCATATGGTCTCAGGTGCACGCAATGCAACCGTGACCACCACTTCGGGAGCGTGTGCCATAGCAAGGACAAGCCAAGGGTACCTACATGCATAACCTCGGGCACCAACCCACCTGCCCCTACTGAAGAACAGCTGTTCTCCCCACCATGGCCGACACAGGCTGCCAAAGCTGTCTCGCAGGTATAAAGGTCATCCATCACCTTGGACTACCCCAGCCAGACTTCATCCCAGTCCCTCCAGGCAAATACAAGCCGCACAACACCTGGTGCGAAACCCTGCTCGGTCAAGAAGAGGCACTACGCAACCGCCACATGAGAGCTGCAGAATGCTGGTCAGAGCACACCAAAAGATTAGAACCACTTGCTGTTGGAGATCATGTGCGCATCCAGAATCAGGCAGGCCAACACCCCCTCAAATGCGACAAAACTGGCACTGTCATCGAGGTTCACCAGTTTGACCAGTATGACGTGAAGGTTGACGGATGTGGAAGGGTCTCACTATGCAACAGAAAACTCCTTCGCAAGCACATCCCCATCCAGATACCTCCACCAAAGATGAGCATCAGACCCAGGATACCGACACCAATGAGGATGCCTCCAGATAGCCAGGCACTAGCCACACCACGGCCGCTCATGCCACACAACGACAACCCAAGTACCACAAGTGATCCACCCATGATGCCCCCTCGCAGACCAACTGGACCAGCTACAACTCCTAAATCTGGAACACGTCCTGAATGTAGTATAGGTCACGGGCGGCGCCATTTGGTCTACGATGATACCACTCCATTGGGGCACATGGCCTCACAGCCTGGCAGTCCACTAGGCACCCAGGCACCGGCTGACCCAAGACAATCGGGACAGTCTACCCGCGAGCCTGTATGGATGTTGGACTATAATAAGTGAATAACTGAGGATGAACAGTTGCCATGCCGAGACGTTATTCAAGACACTATTTCAAATATTAGTTCAGTTTTACTCTTACTATCTCATACATGTTAACTAGCATACGGGTCAGTACAGTACAGTAAATAATCATACATTAGATACTCTATTACCTTTGTATTAGACCTACCACATATATACCTAACATAGATAAGTTTCGCCTGTCACAGAGTATATTTTCACATTAGATAAGCTTTGCTTGTCATTTAGTATGTATTACATATATCTAACTTAGATAAGTTGCACTTAGCCTAGCATAACATGTGTAGTCTATTTTTGTAGTTAAGTCACTCTTTACCATCAAATCGTTATGATTAACAATACCAAAGACTTGGGGGAGATAGAGGGTTATGACTGTGTTCTCACTAAGTTCATTGGCAATAGTACTAGTACTTATACATTGTATTACTGTATGTTTCAGATGACCGTCATCATTGTTCAACACACTGAATAAATGGTTCCATACTTATCTAACTTTAATTTTACCTAAATGCATTGGCTTTGATTGCTGTAGTGGCGTCGTTAAATAAAACAAACTTTCCTTTTGGCTTTGATTGCAGCTAAACACATTGACTTTGAGTGTGTAACTAAAGATATTAACTTTGGCTGTACCTACATTATGGTGGCTTTGACTGTAATGCTAAATACATTACTTCTGACTGCAACAAAATGCACCGGCTTTGAACGTGTGAGCAAATGCATTGTCTTTATAATGTAGCTAAATAAAATAAAATATACTGACTTTGACTGTAGGTAAATACATTGAATTTGGCCGCAGCTAAACGCACTGTGTTTGACTACTAAGTAGATTGGGCCATGTCATTCACTTCATACACAGTGACATCAGTCCACTGCTCTAGCTACAGTCAATTGTTAAATAGTCATTTGAAAGCCCAGTTTTTCTCATATACGAATTGAATGCCTGAAGATATATCAAAATTCATGTTTACAAACTACTAGGCCTATTAACGTCAGTGCTTTGTTGAGCACCAATTTGAAGATTCCGAGCCAGGTGGTTTCGGAGAATGGTCCACAGTTTAAGAGCCACGAGTATAAAGAATTTGCAAACCATTATGGGTTTACGGCCACGTATTCGAGTCCACAATACCCCCGAAGTAATGGCCAAGTGGAAAGATGTGTATAAACTGTAAAAAACAAAAAACATGTTGAAAAAATGCTTAGAGATGAAGACAGATTTTCAGTTAGCTTTGCTAAATTAGAGAAACACTCCAGTGACCGTCTTGAACGCATCTCTGGCTCAGCTGCTCATGGTCAGAAGGCTGAGAGGGAGATTGCTGATGGCGGAGGAGAATTTAATACCCGAAACGCAAAACCCGAAGAAAGCACAGACAGCGAAACAACAGCAAGGTTAGAAAAGGTTCCATGATAGGAAGTGCAGTAAGCCGTGCAAGCCTATGAGAGCTGGGGACAATGTAAAATATAAGAATCATGCAGGAAAGTGGAAGAAAGGGTGATTCTGGGGCATACAGCGGTGTCGGGTATAGAATATCAGATTTTGACCGAGTCAGGAAATATGTTATATAGGAACAGAGTGCAGACAATAAGGGCGCCGGAAGGGGGGGCAGCCCAAACTGTCTGGGAAGGCACAAAGTGTGCCGGCGTCGCAGTCAAATGTAAACAGAGCGGCTACTCTTACTAGGTCAGGTCGGGTGATTAGGCCAGCAGACAGGCTAGACCTATAACTTAGTCAGTCACAAACTATCAGCACACACAAACACATGTGCATGTTAGTTTAAGAATTGTTTATTTTCAGATTCATTTTCTGTGTTTATATTGTGTCAATATGGACAATATGTCATATTGGAGGGTAAGCAGCCGAAGAGTTGAAAGGACTTCAGTGCCATTGTGCGCTTGGACATTCGCTAAACCTGTGGTTAAAGATAAGTGCCTGTATATTTGATTGTATTATTGTATGCTAAACATGCAAACTCGGTATCTATGGTGATTTAGAAACATTTCTTGTCTCAGAAATACTTTGAAGGGGGATGTAATATATGCTAATGAGATGCATAATGGGATCCAGGCATTGAGAGAGAACAAAGGAATATGTTAATGAGATGATGTCATGGAAAGTTTGTGCCGGTGGTTCAGAGCCCTGGACGGTGAATAAAGGATTCAGTATCCAGAAGTCAACTTGTCCAGACGTTGGTTCTTTACAGTATGGGTAGCAGCTCTGTATATGGAAAATGTTTAATTCCGAATTTCCACCACAAACTTACAGTATGGTGGCAGTGGCAAGATCTGAGTGGATAGCAGGTCTGTTGAAAAGGTCTTATCTAGGTATAGGATTTCCACCACCACCCCATCTTCTGATGGCAGTGGCAAGAACTAATGTTGTGGGTAGCAGCTCATTAGAAAAGGTCTTATCTAGGATTTCCACCACGTCCCGAACCACCCTTCTAATGGCAGTGAGAAGAAATAACGTATGGGTAACAGCTCACCACACATTCTCTATCAGTCTATGGGAAAAGGTGTAGACCTATATTATAGGATCAAAATGGAACCCTTAACAGAGCTTAGCCACTGTCAACTCACAACTTAGTTAAAGGGTTCACCCCTTACTTGCAGTACACATGTGAATGCCAACCCTATATAAAAGCTGTCGAAAAAGCGGGGAAATGAAATGAGAGCCTAAATTCACAATCTAAGAAGCAACACTTATTCTATATGTCTTAATATTTTGCCGCTACCTTTGAGTTGAAAAATATAATAAAACATATAGTTTACTGGAATTTAAAGGTGAAATCGATGGCGTTCTATAGCTGCCATATTGTCTTTTTGCATTCTCTCCCATTTCACCAACTCAGTGCCGATATAAGTAGCCACCTGGAACTGGAGCCAGGCATTCTACTTCCTGTTCCATTCTACAGCTCTTTTTGACAGTATTTAGACTACATTGTCATTGACCCATGTACTTCAAGTACTGGGTGAATCTGTTATCTACTCACAACTGTGATGGCTTTGACTATATGACACACGGGTGGATATACACTGTCTGTAAAGGGGAACACAGCGTCAGCCACACGGCATTCTTCATCCTCTCGGAGTAAGTCTCGACTAGCCTGAGTGCGAGGGCAATTATTCATGTTGCTCCACTCGGGGCACAGGTGGTAAATTGAATTATACGTTAACCGGGTGAATACCCAACCGGCCCCAGCCAACCTAAGCGCTCCGTTTGCAAGCGCGCTACCTTTGAAAAGCGCGAAACATAGATGACTCACCTCAGATTTTTAGCACTCTGAATGTGACCAGAGAACTACTTTACTTCTATAATGTGACACACATCACTTAGTTCACTGGTTCCCACAAACTGCGGGATGAAAACATCTACCTTTCTATCTCCAGTCTTACCAGTGCTTACTATGGTTAAAGCTATGGACAGACAGGACGCGTGCGTCGCGCGTGCGTCGCGCGGGCGGCAAGTACAAGCGGACGGCAGGAGGTACTCTCGCGGAAATAGCGAACACACTGGATGCGTCTGGCGCTCAGCAAGAAAAGCTATCCATATATATATTACCCGACTCGACTTTACAAGGCCTCACACTACCCGACCTCACTCTATCCGACCTCACTCTACCCGACCTCACACTACCCGACCTCACTCTACCCGACCTCACACTACCCGACCTCACTCTACCCGATCTCACACTCCCCCCACCTCACCTTATCCGACCTCACTGTACCCGATCTCACTCTACCGGTCCTCACTCTACTGGACCTCACTCTACCCGACCTCACTCTACCCGACCTCACCCTACGTCAATTCTTGTAAAGTCAAGCCGTGTAAAGTCAAGCCGTGTAAAGTCAAGTTGGGTAAAGTCAGGTCGGGTAAATTCAGGTTGGGTAAAGTCAGGTCGTGTGAAATTAAGTTATCTAAAGTCAAGTCCGGTAAAGTCAAGTTGTGTAAAGTCAAGTCGTGTAAAGTCAAGTTGTGTAAATTCAAGTCGTGTAAAGTCAAGACATGTAAAGGCAAGTCTGGTAAAGTCAAGTCGGATAAAGTCAAGTCGGGAAAAGTCAAGTCGGGCAAAGTCGGGCAAAGTCGGGAAAAGTCAGGAAAAGTCGGCTAAGGTTGGGAAAAGTTGGGAAAAGTTGGGCAAAGTCAGTCAAAAGCCAAGCGGCACCACGCGTCAAGCAGCAAAAATCGCTCCAAAAGCGATCCTATCCTGCTGCGAGACACCCCTGCGAGAACCGCCAGTGCCGGTGTATTCGGCTTCTCTTTATTACATACATTTTGATTTTTGCTGCCCGCGCGACGCTTAACGCCCGCGGCAGAACTGCGTGACTTACGCGTTCAGTGTGTTCGCAGCTTTTGTCATTCTCACGAGATCTCGAAGTAAACAATGGTAAACACTGACACTTTTAAATTTAAACGTTGGTGCGTAGTCGTTCAGCTGTCGTTACAGGCATATCAATCAATCAATCAATCAATATGATACAGCTATAATATGCCTTGGACCTGTTAGCCGATCTTAATTAATAGAAATTGAGTCAGTTCTTCAGATGTGGTGGATTATAGGAACTGTCAGCACTGGCTCCAAGATGTACGTAATGCAAAAGCTAAGATTCCATATAAGCGGTATGCGTTATGTGAATGCGAATGCGAACGCGGCGAAAAATCGAAAAGCATGTAAATGAATAGTGGTGCTTCCATGTATCCGAATGCGAATACGAACGCGAATGCGAATGCGAATGCGAATGTGGCAAATGGATTGACCCATGGACCGATCCGTGCGAATTCGAAGGCGAATGCTGCTGCGTTCGCATAAAAAAACAATAGTAACTTTGACTTTCCTTCACAAATTTGGAGCAAAAAACCCCCAAAATGGGATGGATATCTTTTTTCTTTTTTTTGTTTAACGACCCCCTAACAGAAAAAGTAGACATCGGCTATTGGAGGTTGGCATTGGTATCTATGCCGCATTCCACGTTCGCATTCGCATGCCGCATGCCGCAGGCCGCATACCGCGTATCTGGAATCATAAGCCTTGTTCACACGGGCAAAATGTGAGGCGAATCAGGCAAATCGAATCAGGTGAGGCGAATTAGCCTCACACGAATCGATTCACGTAGACTACCTCGCTTAGGTGGTTTACACGATGCGCATCACGTGAGTCGAATCAGCCCTAATCCGCCTCAGAGGTCCGTTCACACGGCAAATGTGAGGCGAACTAGGCAAGTCGCTTTCTACGAATCGATTTACATTGCCCGTGTGAACACGGCTTTAGCTTTAGCCGTACCGCGTATCGCCGTTTTTCGCGAATATATAGGCTACCTTGTGCTAAAACAAAAGAATGCTTGCATTTGATATCGGAAAATGTTCATGGATCTATTAATATTTTGTATTCACAATTATTAGAAGCACTGGAAAAGCATATAGACTGGCAAAACCAGCACAACATTATGAGAGTTTGCCAGTTTGCCAGTTTTTTCTGTCATGGGGAGCGCCATTTTGGGTCTTGGGACTATAAGAAACAAACCCTCTGATTGGACAGTCTGAAAGGTAGTATGTGATTGGATCCGACGTTCTGAGTCGTGATCGTACTGGAGCGCACTCCATTGTCCTTACAGTTATTAGCATAGAAGACTTTGAGCCATGTTCACACGGGAAAAGTTTAAAGCGATTTAGACAAGGCGAATCATATGAATCGATTTAGATGCGTGTTCACACGGGCAGTACTTGGGCCGGAAATCGATATCAGCGCATGAGCAAGTCCAGACTAACCAGCGCCAGTTTCGGTTAGTCGACGTCGCACGAGAGAGTGTGGGTTCGACCTAGATATGTATAGACTGAATCATATTGTTTTTGGAAGCGTAAAAACTTCTGCTGGGCAGTGAAACCCTAAAAATAAATGATGAAAAAAATATCTGTGCATAGCTAGCGGTTTCATTAATTAAATTATATAATATGCGCTTTTGATCGACCGGAAAGTCAATAAACTAAGGTCTCGACTGCGCATGCGTGTGACGTCCTTAATCCGCATCAAATAAGTCGGTTGCGTTCACACAGGCGATTTAAGTTGATTCATAAAATTCGCTTCATATAAACCACCTGCTTAGGTGGTTTATAAAATCCGAATTATATGAATCGATTCAGCCCTAAACCGTCTCAGCCGCGCGTTCACACACCAAATGTGAGTCGAACTAGGCAAGGCGATTCATATGAATCGAATTAACTGCCCCGTGTGAACACAGCTTTGGAAGCAGGAGTGGAGGACATGGCTTTTATTCTGGGCAGCCCCCAGGGGCTTAACATTTTTGCGGTGTGGCCATCCAAATGCTATAGGGAAAAAGGTCATGTGGTGATCGGAGTGGTGAGTGATGTTAGTGAGGTGAGGGGAGATGAGACATATGAGCAATGCAGTAAAATTCAATCAATGACAGAGCAACTAGTGGTTGGCAAGAGTTACTTAATTATGATGAGCACTAATTATATGTATAGATTTAATGTTTGGGGGGGGGGGGGCGGTATATGTCAGGGTGGGGATGGTGACTTATTCAGGTTGAAATCGTCAAGATAAACCTAACGCACTTCAGTTATTTGAAAAGAAGGCATTCTGCCTGCTGAATGCTAATTTGCCAAAGAAATATCTAAGCTAAAATTATATTTCGAATGGGCTATGCCAAGGGAGATTATAAGGTACAGAGCGTCCTGTGCATCTTGATTTAGAATAGTAGGCCTACTATCAATTCTCATAGATATTGCATACACACAAACATGTCGATGTTACTGTTCGTGCTATTATACTCGACTTTCGACGATATCTCACTCCTAATTCCTTACAGTATTTTGTATGGGGGTGATGAAAATGGGGGAAATGGCGCATATAGCAGGGATCGAACGCATATCTCTTGAACTTTGGGCCAGTGTGCTAATCAGTAGATCACATAGGCTCAGTGGTTAAGGATATCATTTGCTTAGTCGATCAACCCAAAAATGTCATGAAGTAGACTAGTGCACGTGCACACACAATGTGTTTACTAAGCAAATAATATACTAAGCAAATGACTGGTTAGTGATATTATTTGCTTACTTAATAAACCAAATGATTGGGACGTTTAATTACACAACTGAAGATGCACAAAAATTATGTTTACTAAGCAAATAATATACTAAGCAAATGACAGTGGTTAGTGATATTATTTGCTTAGTTAATAAACTCAAAGATCGTGACGTATTAGACGAGTTAAGGTCCACACAGATTGTGTTTACTAAGCAAATAATATAGGTCCTACTAAAGGCTCAGTCACACCTTACCGGACTGGGGAACTGGACGAGAACCGGACACTGTCACTGTACGGCGATGTCCGGTACATGTCCGGTATGCATCCGGCGGTGTCCGGCGGTGTCCGGTACGAGTTTTGACCATGCACAAACCTTCTACCGGACTCCGCCAGACTGACGTGTCCAGTTGGGGTCCGGTTTGTCTGGTACATGTTCGGTACCCATCCGGTACCCATCCGTACATATCCGGTACCCATCCGCTGGTGTCCGGTTTGCCCATTTTGTCCGGTACCCATCCGTTATGTGTCCGGTTTTCGTCCGGTACATGTACGGTACATGTATGGTACTTGTCCGGTCTCCCGGCGGCAATTGACCCAAATCCGCTCCATTTCGATACATTTTGTGTACCGGAGAGCAGTAGACTAGACAATTCTTTGTCCGGTGGTCTCGGGTACTCAGTCCGGTACGGTGTGACAGGTGCTTAAACAAATGACTGGTTACTGATATTATTTGCTTAGTTAATAAACCCAAAGCCTGTGATGCGCTAGACTAGTTCAGTGAAACTGGGTAACAAATACAACCGCACCAGTCAATCTGCAATACAGTCCTACCCGACGTCAGCGACGTATTTCATCTGCAAAGCCATGTCATGTGCAAACAATTGTGCACTGTGCAACCTGTCTTTGTTTTAGTTGATTGTCCTCCCGCTGACATGACATATGCCGTGTTTGGATGATGCTGGTCTGGATGCAGAGTTGTCCAGGGACAATACTGCAGTATCGTTCGCAGCAAATGAGGTATTCATTACCTGGTAGGGTTCAGCAAGTAGGACGAATTCGATGACGGTGGTTTAAGGTAACACAATTTAATTCGACATTTTTAATTTAAATCGCGGAATAACAACACGGACACGAACCTACGTTTATTGCATACAGCTTTATATATTTATTTATTTATTTGTTTATCATCTCCATTATTTGCAGTGCACCTGGTATAACGCGCGGCCCACTCCAGACGGGGCGGCGGGGGCCTATTTGGTTTTAGCACTGAGGTGAGCAGAACAATGACCACAGGTTGATCTCTGTTAATAACGCAGCAATAGAAGAACGACAGCAATGAGGCTTTGTGGGAGGCACCATCACCAGTACCATGCTTACTCTGTCGTCCACCACCAACACCATCCAACATCATCAACACCATCCAACATCACCACACCAGGTGGCTACTTAGTCACTGGGGCTAATCGCATGGTATTGGTAATCTGGCATCATATATTGCTCTGTCATCTAATGCAGTTTGTGACGGTGTGTCGTGGCGGTATTGGTAAGGAGTGAGTGAGGAATGGAGGGAGGTGGCGGGAGGGGGGGGGGGAGGGGGAGGGGGGTATTGCCATGCGCCATGCACACTGAACAAATACCCTCTATCTAGATGGAATATGTAACAGGCTTAGCAGCCACTTCCCTTGCAGGAATATGCATGCAGGCACCCGCTGGGACTACTAAAAGGGATAGGAGATTTTAATAATACAAATAATAATAATAATGGGTCTGATATTTAACAAAATAATAATAGTTATATTAGCAAAAGCAGGGCAGGAACAGCAATGATGTGAGCTTAACTTTTATAATGAACATCCCGTGTGTCCACTAATTTACAGAACATTTTCAAGTTATCATTCAAATCGGATTTCTTGACTATAACTCCATAATGACCATCATATTATTGAGCACTGGTTCAAGGGATGAATTCTAAGCGTTGCCATGGTAATCAAATGTGTGTGGACTCATGGGATGATGGCTCATTGCGCAATTACTATTCCTAAGCACGGTGATGGTGGAACTGCATGAAACCTAACTCAATATGAATATCATTGCTACAGATTACCCAATATAATCATCATTATTAGTATTATTATCATTGCTATTATTAATAGCGTCCAGATTCTGATAAGGGTTGGAAGCTGAATATTAACAGAAGTGACTAAACCCACAGCGTCCCAGATATCCACACCTGTCAACACGGGTAGTGTGAATGCAAGTGCAAATGCAAGTTTCAATACACCATCCACTGACATTTGCAAATTCCTGAGAAATTAAACTATTACTAGACTAATCTCCCTCCATGCCCTCCGCACCTCCCCTCCCACACACACAAGAACCACCAGACCAGCTTTTGGACACATGGGATGACGTAGTACACCTGTGGGGTGTTTACGGCCTGTCCCGTCATGCCCCGCGCGCCACGTATACATTGCGGTTATGCAAGCAGCGAGTCGCAGCCTCTGCAATAAAGGGTGTTTATGTGTCGGTAGCCTCAGCCAGACACCACATGAGTGGAGGAAGCATCATCTCTGGTAGTAGTAATAATAATAATAATAAGATTGCATGCAATGCATTGATCATCAGCTCAGAAGGCATATATTATACAGTGTCGCTGACTATCACCTCTTGGCCGAGCCGGTGTCGCAGTTTCTGCCATCCGCCAGTTTCCGCAGTATGCATCGCTTCTGCGCATACGTCAAAATGGAACAGCATCATCACTAACCTTATAAATGTATATAATGTTTTTGGTAAAGATGTTTTCTATATGTGTACCAAGCGATTTGTTTCTAGGTGATGTGGTTTTAGAGATATTTCAGTTTTTCTGTATTTTCTGTATGAAGATTGCTCACAATGCCTTGAGTTTGACGGTATACATAGTGCAAAACATTAGTTTTATTCAAAATTAATAGAAATCAAGAACCCTAACCGTATAAATTTAATATAACCTTTTTGGTCAAGATGTTTTCTATATGTGTACCAAGCAATTTGTGTCTAGGTGGTGTGGTTTTAGAGATATTTCACTTTTTCTGTATGAAGATTGCTCATGGCCATTGCCAGTTAGGAGAGCGGGGGGAGTCTATGCGTACCACGGAAACTGGCGGATGGCGGAAACTGCGACACTGGCAGGGACGGAGACGGCTAATAGCGACAGAGAGCCTAGGACTGCGTCCACTGTATGACGATATTATATGATACAAAGTGATATTTGATGTAAAAAAGCTAGTGTTTTTTCCCCCCATCTCCCGTTCCTTGTACATAGCACCATAGGATGAACGGACAGTTGTCGTACGTGGCAAAGTATTTCACTGGTTCAGCCTCCGATGCATCCAAAACGAATGTGTCAACATTTATGCGGATCTCAATAAATAACTACTAGTAAGATCGATAAATAAAAAGTGTACACAACGTATGAGCAACCATGTTTTCAGTGCAAGGCTACCACTAATTATCTACCACATATGAGAAGCAACTCTTAGCTTCTTCGTTTTATTTTTCATTTTGACATCTATACTTTTGGAGTATATAATAATTCAGCAAGCATGCCAAGCCATTCCTCTCAGTTATGCTCATCCAAGAAACAGGCAATCAACCAACTGCATTTATCATCATCATCAAAGTCATCATCGTCATCATCATCACCATCTCTATTATCATAATCATATGGTGTGTCATATTCATCATCATCACCATCATAATCACCAGTACAATCATCTTTATGATGATTACCATAATCATCATCACCTTTATCATCGTGATCATCATCACCATCAACTTTATCGTGTTGACCAGCATCATCATCTGCATCATCACCATCATTACCACAATTCCCATAATTTATACCAGCATCACCACAATCGTCATAATCAGCATCACTCACCATCATCATCACCACCATTTACCACACATTATGATGATCTGTGGTAGAAAATAGTACCCAGCTTCTATGGCTGCTATGTCCTATCAGTATCACCCAGAGGAGTTTGGGATTGTTTCATGGAGTTCCTGTTTTTAGAATGATGACCTGAAATTGTCTAATGAGACAAGATGCCTGACACATGTGTATGCGGGGGGGGGGTCCCTTACTCACTTTTACATTTGAACCCATGTGCTCTCCTCCACTCACGCGCTATCAGTGTGTGACGTTCTCCCTCTACCACAGGTAACATTAACTCACTACCAACATGTCAGCAACGCACAGCATCTAGCAAAAAAACACCAAAAAAACACAACAAAACACGCAGCTATTTTGTATAATGGGAAGTAACGGAGTTGCAATAACTGCACGTAGTAAGAATTTCCATTATGGTTAAGGCAAGTGCACCACGGGCCCCAACACTGGAGCTCCTCTTCTTCCCACCGCGGAGGAGAGTGGAGGGGAGAGAGGCGGTGCTGGTGGATCAGAGTGGAGTGGGTGTGGACTGGGCGGCGGGTCATACCACAAAGTGTGTGCTCTGTGTGTGTGAGGAGGAGGAGGAGGAGGAGGAGGCGGACCCGGGGGAAGGCTCCGCCCCGGCCGGCTCTCGATGGCGGTGGCCGTCGTCAATGTTTAGCACATAGCTTCCCGAAGTCGTCGTGCTGTCGTCTGACGGCGCGTCGTCCCGGGTCCACACCCGCCTCCCACCCACCCCTACCCCGACGCCACCTCCTGCCCCGGTCCCGGGGCCGGCCGCAGTCCCGGGCACCTGCAGCGGGGGTACCGGGTGTGCAACCCGCGCCGTCGCCGGCGTCGGTGCGTGGAGAGCGGCGGCCGGGCGGAGGGACGCCATCTCCATGTGGTCGGCGTGCCGCTCCGACGGGCTGGTGTCGTACACGACAAGCGGGGGGTCCGGGCGCGGGTCCTTGTACAACCGGCTGTCCGACCCCGAGCTGTAGCCCGAGCTCGGCCGTTGCGAGTACTCCAAGGTGCGTCGCTTCAGGCTGCCCCCGCCGCCGGGGATAACGCCGCCGCCGCCCGTCACCACCACCACAGCCCCCACGCCCCCTACCCCGCCCCCGGCCTCGTTATTGTTCCCGGCCGCCGTTGCGGCTGCGCCGGCGTAGCTGCGGGGGAACGACGACGTGGTGAGGTTGAAGTTGACCGTCCGCTTCTCACCGCGCGTATTCCCGTTGGTATCCACCGACACGGCCACCGGGTCGTCCAGGTTCGTCTCTGCCATCGTCACCTTGTGGTGTTGATGGTGTTGGTGGTGGTGTTGCAGGCTGTGCAGCTGGTGATGGCTGTTGTTGTTGGGGTGCTGCTGGTGCTGCTGGTGCTGCTGGTGCTGCTGGTGCTGCTGGTGCTGCTGGTGGTGCGAGTCCGAGCTAGTCCGTGGCCGGCCCGACAGGTTGGCCAGCACTGTTTGATAAGGCGGCTCGCGGCCTTGGGATACCCGCTCCCCCCGGTCTCCTAGCCGCTCCCCTCCCGCCGCCGTCCCCGACCCCGTGCCCGACCCCGCCCCGCCGGCGCTCCCCCCGACCCCTCCGCCGCCCTTCTTGGGGTTGAACCGGAATTTGCTGAGCGGGCCCGAGCTGCCTCCACTGCCGCTGCCACTGCCGCCGCTACCGCTGCTGTCGGTGCTCCGCTGGTAGCAGTGAGCGCTCAGCCACGACGAGCCGCTGGACGAGCCGCTGTGCGACGGGCGGAAGGAGCTCATACCGCCGTGGATGATAGTCTCCTGCGGGATGGTCTCCATCGGCGACACGGTCGGCTTGTGCTTCATCAGGCTGGCGTAGGTGCTGGAGAGGCTGGGCGGAGGGGGCGGCGGCGGGATGTGCGAGCCGGCAGCGCCGGCGCCATGCCGCTTGGAAGCCGAGTATTTCAGCGAAGACTTGGACCCTGCGCTGTCGGGCCTTTTGAAAGAGGCGAACAGCTCCGAGCTCTTACTGCGAAGCAGGTCCGAAGAGTGGACGCCCTCGGCTTGGGGCCTCCCTCTTCCGTCTGCTCCCGAGCGACAGCCTGACGTGGAGGAGGGATACCAGGAGTAGAGTTAGTCACATTTAAAACAATTACAGATTTAATCTTGTGTATATATATATATGTACAAATTGAATGCATGTATATGGATCATTCTCTGAAACTAGGCAATTATTTAGCGTCATGGAAACTACAAGTGAAAAGATCCACAAATAACAACAGAAAACATTTCAAATAATAGTACAATCCATGTTCATATGAAGATTTATGTTTGGTGCATGTCAGAGTTGAATACAAGCTATTTAATTTGTTTAAATGTTGATCGTATACAGATTGAGTTATACATTTGTATTACTTGTGTGAAATGGACATCACATACATACCCAGAACATCATTTGTAACATGCATATAACATTCTAACAAGATTTAATTTATTATCTTCAAGCAAACAAGATTATGTCTTACAAGAAATTAAGTTTAACATAATATAAACAAAGTTTGCACCTTGTCAATGTGTAAATATTCACACTTTCACTTCAGCACAAAATCACACAAGGATGCTTTTGATACATGTTGTGGGATATATAAAATACATGTAGTAGGCCTATTGCTAACATACTTAAACACACAGACGCAACAATTACTTAACTTGCTACACAACACATAAATAATTAAGTATCACCTTTGTAACATGGACACCAAATATGTCCTACCCACTTTCAGAGAACGACCCATATACATCCATAATAAGAATATCAAATGGGACCATATTACTTTCACGACACAAACATACCAAAAAGATATGTTCCTCTAGCATTTATATTTGTATAATGCGTTATACATCATACATATATATATATATATATATATTCCAAATAGGGTTGGCATATAACAGCTGCGCTAGGGCCGAATGCACAATTTTATAAATAAATCGATTTTACTAGAAGGAAATCTTGAACAAAGTGTATGCAAGATTTACGGAAATAGCCAAAGTTGAATGTGCATGAAAGCTAGTATACATGACATATTAACTCTCCGCTCCTGATATAACCATATACATTGCTCGGACATAAACCCCAACAAACAACTGTCACGCCAGTGTAACGATTTCAATTTCCCTCCTTTCCAAGTTCCCCCCGGGAATCTGAAAAGGTTTTTAATTTCCCTCCCGTGAAATTGAACACATTTTCAGATTCAAGGATGGGAAATTAAAAACAGTTTTCAGATTTCTCCCCCTATTTTCAAATTCCCCCCTCCGGGAATTTAAAATTGTTTAAAAAACATTTAAAAACTTTTTAAAATTCAGAAATATGCAATTTTTGTGTTAGCCATTTTGGACACTTTTTGTTTCATTTGGGGTGAAATATGTTTTGTTGTACTAGTAATAATTTCCATTATGCTATTCTCTGTGTATTATTATATTTGTCATGAAAAATAAAAAATAAAATAAAAAATAAAGAAAATTTCCCCAAAATGGGGGGGGGGGAGGGAAAGTTAAAACGAGGGAGGGAAAATGAAAACGTTTTCAAATTCCCATGGGCTGAATTTGAAAACGTTTTCAAGTTCCCATGGGGGAACTTCAATCAGGGGGGAATTTGAAATCTTTAAACGGGCATTGTCGCCAGGGGCAATGTGAGTGTTCCATATACTACTCTAACTGCGACAGTAGGCGCCTTCTGAGTTACTACAGCCGCTGGTGCCTGGCAGGAGTTAAACATGGGACCAGGGGCCATATGCATGGAGCAGTGTTAGAGGCATGTGGTGTTATCGCTCTCACACAGGGTAGCTAACACCGGTTATCGGCGTCGTAGAGAACTATGTCAAGCCGTATGCATGGGTGCTTAAAAGGTGAGTGTTAGCTATATGTGAATTAATTTATTCATTATGCAAATTTCTCTGAGCCTGTTGCCGGCGACCAGTTGTTTGTGCCTAATATATTGCCTTCTCTACCCACCGGGAACCAGCGCGCTTGTTACTGAGGCGGTGGCGGCTGCTTGCATTCGTCGATTCGACACTATTAATATCACCGCCAATGGGGCGGTAGCCTTAATATCGCTTCGTTTTTAGGGTTAATCTTATGAAATTTCACTTATTGCGTATGTAATTCTGTTAAATATGACAGCATTTAATAGATTTGGGCCTAATATCTAGCAGCCGATTCGGCGGCGGCGGCGGTGATGTGTTTTGTTGATATGCGACAGTATGGATATCGACGTCGCTGCGGCGGCGGCGATTTGTTTACTTTACACTCGTCGATTCTAAAATATTAATATCGCGGCAGTTACGGCAACAGCGTTAATCTCGTTTCGGATTTAGGGTTAAATTGATAAAATTTCACTTATTGCGTATGTAATTCTGTTAAATATGATAGCATTGAGTAGATTTGGGTTCCATCCTGACACTAACCTAAAACTAACACCGCTGTAAACCAGATATTTCTGGTGTTAGAATCTCCGACTTTAAACGCGCGGTGTTTGCCTAACACTGCTCCACGCATACCAACTTTTCCGCACTAAACCAGAAATCCTGCGCTAAACGCGTTTTGCCTCCCTAACACTGCTCCATGCATATGGCCCCAGGTGTGATTAGAGGTTGGTTAGTTGTTAGAGTTTTACGTCCTGGCAACATCTAAGGTCAATTCAGGATGGCTACCGACTTGTGGCAGGGCGCACTCATGCTGACTTGATAGTGCTGCTGCATTGGGAGACAAGGCCGCGGGTTGCATGAACTGCTATCCCACTCAGTCACATTATCCTGACACTGAGCCAACCAGACCTTACCCTATCCTAGTAATGCCAACCGCCTGGCTCAGAAGCAACAAGTATCAATTTTGTAAGTCATTGGTTTGACTCGACCGGCAAGGGAACTCCCGACCTTCTGCACGGGAGGCCTACGCTCTACCGATTCGGCCACCGCGTCCGGTCATGTGATTACATGACCAGGGGGTGTCCTATGTCCCTTGCAGGTCTATCCTTCACTACAAGACCCCATATTCTAAACTCCCAATGACCCCCATAACAACATGGTTCCTGATAACCTAATTTTGCAGCGGTCTTGCCTTATATTTGTCTCTGATTGCTAAACAGTAAAATTATGTATCTAACACACTACATTCGAGTATATACCACTTTTTGTATGTAGGTGTGTAGCAGTATTCAGTGCTGTAGGATAGTTCAGGCCCGTTACCATAAACCGGGGCCTGAATTGTAGCTGGTTCAATATGAAATATGATATCTCGGATGTGACTTATTAACCAGCGCACAATAGTACTAATTTTCCCCAAAAGGGGGAAATTAGTGCTAATTTTCCCCAATAGGGGGGAATTAGTACTGTCGTGGGGGTGATGAAAATGGGAAATATTGTGCCTAGAGCGGGACTCGAACCCACATCTCTTTGCATTCCGGGCCAGTGTGCTAACCATTACACCACCTCGGCTCCCTGAGATCAACACACTACCCACGCCTACCTGTCTATGTGGTTACTTGCCTGAGAGGTCAGTGCAGCCTACTACACTCGTCCCCCTGGAATTATAAGTCTTTTTTGCCATCATACCAGTCAATCGTTTATTATGATTTGATTGATCGAATTGTAGTTGCTTAGCACCAGGTTGGCAGCAAAGGCCATAATTGTGGCAACAAGTGTTCAACTTGTATTCTGTCGTCAAACTTTAACTTTGACACAGAATGTAAGAGCATCGGATCAGGTATGTGTCTGAAGTTAAAAGCGGGCAATTATATAAATTCTGCCCAAGGAAAATAAAATTCTTTTGCAAAGTCAATGGCTTTGATCTGTCTAAATTGGTAACAATTGGTTTAATAAGCTTATGAGGGGTTAGAGTCATACTGTCCTCAAGAAGGCTAGAATTTATTCTAGCTGCGTACACTCTGGACGCGTTTCTGGCGCGGGCGTCAAGCGTCGCGGGTGCGCAAAACGCAAAACTCAAAATGTATGTAATAAAGAGAACCCAAACACACTGGCGCGGGTGTTTCTAGTGCGTGCGTCACGCGGGCGTCACCAATCGCTTTTGGAGCGATTTTTTACGCTTGACGCATGGTGACGCTTGGCTTTTGACTGAATTTGCCCGCTTTCATAGTGGTTAGAACACATGTTCGGACAGTCCTACATGTTTGGACCATCCCATTTTTTCATATATCATATGGAGACTGCTTCCTAACAGGGAGTTGCTTTTGATAGTGGTTGGAGCACATGTTTGGACCGTCCTACTCTTCCCATCTGTTTGTTAGGTATGTTGTTTGTATGTATGTAGTGTGGATGTATATGTGGCATATGAATGTACGTGTGGATGTATGTATGTGTGGATACCCATCCTCATATGACTATATGTTGCTAGGACGTAAAACAAAAACAAATAAACAAATAGCATTATTTGCCACTTGGCAGACGCGCGCCAGACGCATCCAGTGTGTTCGCTATTTGCGCGTGAGAACCGCATGACGCCTGCTTGTACTTGACGCCCGCGCGACGCACGCGTCCTGTCTGTCCGTAGCTTTTGAGAATCCCAGCATTCACTTTAATCAAGTGATAGTCAGTTCAGTAATCACTCAATCCTCAGTGACACATTGTCCAACTCCACCACTCGAGTCAAGATTGTTTCAGACCACCCATAATACGAACCCCAAATGGGAACATATTAGTTTCACAACAAAAACTACTTTCCGTAATTCCTTATTGGGATTTTAAAACAATTAATAAAAATACACTAGAGCATCCATCTTAAATGAACACTGACGTGTTTTTAATTTTAAAGCTGACAGGATGTTGGTTTTATGTTGAATGCTTTCTGCTATTCGACCCTTATTGAATTATGATTAATGACTACCCATACATTTTCATATCAACTGTAAAAATAGAAGCACTGCCTTTTAGTCATGCCAGGTTCGTGCACTGGTGTGCCTAATTGAACGCTTCTTATACCCAAAAGGGCTCTTGTCACTTCTGATTTGTTTGTTGTTGTTTTACGTCCTAGCAACATCTATGGTCATATCAGGATGGGTACCGACTTGTGACAGTGCACACTCATGGCGACTTTATAGTGCTGCCCCACTGGGAGATCAGGCTGCCACCATGACCTGATATCCCACTCAGTCACATTATCCTGACACTGAGCCACCCAGTCATTGCCCTATCCTAATAATGCCGAGGGCCTCACTAGGAAGTGTAAATATCAATGTTTAACTGATTGATTTGACTTGATCAGGGTTCGAACACCATAAATCCCGATCTCCCAAAACAGGAAACGGTCGCTCAACTCATTCAGCCATCCCATCTGGTCTGTAACTTCTGGAGATAGGCCAGTTAATTCAAACCACGCCTACTGAGTGAGTGACTAAGTGAATGAGTGAGTGAGTGGGTGGGGGTTTATGCCGTAGAAACATGTGACGTCATAGCATGCCAGGTTCCGAACTTTTGTCAATGACATATCGTGGAATCTTCCTATACTGCTGCCCCACACTCTCGGCACAGTGACCCAGTATCCCACTCAGTCAAGGTATCCTAATACTGAACAAGGTCCTCTATCTTAGTTATGCCGAACGCGGGCTAAGTTAGCGGCAAGTATAAATATGATAAATCCTCGGTTTAACTCGGCCGGGGTTCGAACCCACAGATTTCCCCCTCATGGCAAGCGGATGCCCTAACCACACTGCCATCCTGTTTGGTCCTATTTCACACTGCACTATATTAACACAGCAACCATATTGGTTCTACGAATGCACACTGCAAGAACATTTAAGTTGCATAATTCGTTGGTTTAAAAATGAATCTCATTTGGGAATTAAATACTTTAGCTTGACAATTTTACCCTACTCTATTTGAATTAATTTAATGATAAGTGACTAACTTTGGAGATATTGAGAGTGTAAATTTGTGCGTGCGCACCATTTGAAGCCAAATACAATAACCATTGCCATATTAAAGAGCTGCTGCCTAAGCCACGAACGTTTACTGTTCCAAAGGGCGAAATCGATCAAAGAAATGATCAATGAGAACATTAATATCACTCTTTGCTAATTCTGTTCATATTCATGCTTTGCGATGCCATTGTGTTTAGGTCTAATGCTCTGACTATAATATTATAACTTGTTGGTGTGTAGCAGTATTTGTCATTATCGTCTGGGAATTGCCATCTTGTTTTTTTAGATGAATAAAATCACCTGAGCAAGAATCACGTTCGATATGTATAATCAAATGTATCTCGATGATATGTTTTGAATACTCTATGATTTCCTGGGAGTATGCAAACGTAAGGTATTTTACTTTATTTATTGATTTCCTCATTTACCTATTTATTTATTTATTTATTTATTCACTTATATGCACAGGTACATCCAATATTAACGTTTGCCTATAAATGATACCACATAATTGATCTGATATACTTATTTACTCATTCATATATTAATTCATGAGTACCAGCATAACGCATTCATTTTCCGAATCATTCTTTACTTTTGTATTTATTCATATGCGCATTGAAGCCTCACATGACATTTGATGCCATTTCATTTCAACACAATGACCATCCATAACTAACTCGAGCTATTTATTTCCTTATTTATTCACATATTACCTAATGAACCCCAGCGTATGGAAGGCTACCTCAATTCCCCACAATTCATAATTTATGTCAGCCATTTATTTACTTATTTGTTCATATATTTATTAATGAACACCAGTCTATGGACTGCTACCTTAATTCCCCGCAATCACAATTAATAATTGATGTCACCTATTTATTTACTTATTTATTCATATATTTATTACTTAACACAATTCTATGGACTGCTACCTTAATTCCCCAAACTCACAATTCATAATTTATGCGCGCTGTTTAGTTAGCTACTTATTCCTATATTTATTAATCACCACCAGAGGATGGATACTACCTGAATTCCCTACAATATAATAATTTCTCCGAGCTATGCATTCACTTATTTATTTATATATTTACTGCTAAGCACCCACACATGTTGTGTGTTATTGGTTTACGTCCTGTCAACATTTAAGGTCATTACATCCTGTCAGCTTTGAAGGGCGGGTACCGACTTGTGACAGTGCACACTCATGGCGACATTATAGTGCTGTCCCACTGGGAAACCAGGCCACCAGCACCATGACCTGATATCCCACTCAGTCACATTATCCTGACACTGAGCCAACCAGTCCTTGCCCTATCCTATTAATGCCAAGCACGAGGCTAGGAAGCGACGAGTATCAATTTTTAAATCATTGGTTTGACTCAACCAGGATTCGAACCCACAAACTGATGGGTTCGGATCTCCCGATCTCCCAAAACAGGAGAAGGACGCTCTACTCATTCGGCCACCCTGTCTGGTTGCTACCTTATTACATGTGACCAGCTTGCTGTGGGGTTTGCCTACTTTGTGGCAAACCAAGCGCACCCAGGCTGCTCCAACGTGCTGACCTGCCTAACGTGGGCGCTATGGGTAACTTCCATAAATAATATTGATATAATTATCAGTTGCATTATACACCACAATAATTCATCATTTATCCCACAGATTTGGAAACAGTAATAATCAACAGTCTACCTGAATCAGGTGTCCTCCTTACTCATTGATTCATATGTTGATCCAGGAACACCTGCGAATGGAATGCCACCTTAATTGTCTCAAAGTGACAGCGGGGCTGAGCCTTACCCTTCTGTTCCTCACTGAGGTGGGGGTCCAGGGGGCTGGGTCGGGGGTTGTCGCCTTCTTCACTCGGTCCTCGTCCACTATCCGTAATTGACCCCGTCTCAGAGTCCTGCTCGCGGCTCAGCATCTGCAAAACCTCAGCCATCTGAAGCAGACATCCAGCAGACAGTCTGTGGAGAAGTGACCTGGCTTGGCACTGTGCGCAGGTTTTTGTATTGTTGTTGTTGCTATTGTTGGATTGGGGCGTTGATATAATTTGTTTGTTTGTTTAATAACCCCTCACAAAAAAAGTGAACATCGGCTATTGGGGGGGTCATCTTTCGTTGTTCTTGTTTTTGGTTAAACATATCTGACTCACAAATTACATTTCAAACAGATAAGATAGAGCACATAAGTGTATGTAAATAGAGCATACAACTGTTGTAAAATCAAAAGTGGGATATGATAAATGAAATCAACAATAACAAAACATTTTTTAAATGGAAATAATAATTGTTGGGTAAAAACCAGTTTATCTAAATAATTTAAGAATGAGTTGTGGATGGAGTCGGAGCGACCCCTTCACAACTTCATTTCCAAATACATATGGACGAACTGGTAGTATGTGTTGCTATGAATGGATGGTTGCTTTATTGGATCACGCCTATACAAACACACGTATGGAACATATACCTGATATATTGGTAGTGTTGTTATGTTACTTGCACAATTTCAAGTGTGTTTGTTTACTTCGTGTTTTATAAGTGATCATCTAAGATAGTCAATTTGTCTTTATCTGATATTATCTTGAATAGGAACACTACCGCGATTATTATAAAAAGAAGATACATTATATCGTTTATAGTTTTGTACCTTATTGCCTGTTTACTAGCTGACAGTTTCTCTTTTATATTGATGTGGGGTTGGGGGGTTGGGGGGGGGTGAGATTTCAGCGTCAAGTTGCACTCTATTGATTAGAAGATAGGTCAATGCAACAATTTGTTAATATATACAATTAGAATTATTCGACTTTTTTCAGGAAATATTACCGTACATTTTTACAGGAACTAGCTCAGTGTTCAATCAATGACATTTACTGGACACACTTGACACGCAACAAACAAATAAAGCGTGTATTCTACTGAATAAATTGTTTACTATCAAAAATATTAAAATAAACTCAACCCATTCAACTATTAATCACAAGTGAAGCTACTTTCCTTGGTCAAAAGTGAAAATGCTCAGCCCCAATTCAGAGGTGAAATTGCCTATCCATCAAGTTGTACCATTAGCTCCTGCTTGTGCCTGATGGGGGTGTGCGATTGCGCGTGCGCGTGTGTGTGTGTGGTTGGACGCACAATTTATATAGAGGAAAGGACCCTAACATTGGGACAGAGATAGACATGATGCCTAGGCGGCTGCCAGTGGGCCCCCATAGTGATGGGCGGGGCAATGCTGTGCACCTAAATGAAACTAAAGTGTAACCGTCCGCCCGGTACCAGAGGCCGCAAGCCGCCCACTGATCCAGCCACATCATCATGCACCCCCGGAACAATCTCCCTCCCCTGTGCCCATCACCCACCATCCATTAATTTTTACCCCCGGTGCCTGGATTCGGAACACTGCTCACAAGCGCATGCGCAAATCCTACGAGGGTCACCCAGCGCTCACTCACCATACGCACCTACCCACCCACACACCTACCCACCCACACACATACCCACCCACACGCTCATCCACCATCCACGATTTCTGGGGACCCTGTTTGAGTAAGGTACCCTTAAATCATGGCCGCGAGGGTGAAGTGATAGCATCTTAAGCTGACGCGAGGTAGATGTCCATTTTTGAATTTTTCTTCTCTTTTCTTTTGATCGTTTGTGGCACCGACCCATGGGAGATTGTTCTGGGCAGGTTTACTAAGCTCAGCATAGATTGTCTTTAACTATAGAGATTTAAAAGTCGGAGAGTTTCTCATTTGCTGTACATTTTTACATATTAGTTTTGCACTCCTGTGCATTTGTGGTAGTTTTCCAATCGACTACGAGCGCTTTGTTTATTTGCATATCCATGATGTTATTAAAGTTGCATAATCCGATGCTTTTGAATTTGTGCTATATTTAAAGAATAAATATATTATATTGATTTATTTGTTGTCGTTTTACGTCCTAGCAACATATAAGGTTATATCAGGACGGGTACCGACTTGTGACAGTGCGCACTAATGACGACTTTATAGTGCTGCCCACTGGGCAACCAGGCCTCCGGCACCATGACCTGATATCCCACTCAGTCACATTATCCTGACACTGAGCCAACCAGTCCTTGCCCTATCCTAATAATGCCGAGCACCAGGCTAGTAAGCGACACGTATCAATTTTTAAGTCATTGGTTTGACTCGACCAGGATTCGAACCCACAAACTCACGGACGCTCTACTCATTCGGCCACCCCATCTGGCATATATATTATATTGATCATTATAATCTACCTTACTTTAGTTTGGTGTAACTTTTATTATAAAAGGTTACCTTTAGAGATATCTGACGTGTAAAGGTGCAAACTAATGCTGGAGGATTGTATGACTTGCAGTAGTGATAAGTTCTAATACACTAACTAACTATTCCTTTTGTACAGCGATACCTCTTTAATGAGTGCACAAGTTGGATATATCATATGTAAAGCGGCTGTCACACCTCACTGGATTGAGCAATGGACAGAATTGTCTAGTCCGGGCGTCATAAGTTTCTAAATGTATTAAAATGTGTCAAAATGTTGCGATATCGGGTCAAGGGCCACTGGACGAACGGACATGAAACGGACATGAAAGGATAGCCAATGGACGGTTAGCAGACTAAATGGACTCAAACCGGACAAGAACCATAGAGGTCAGTCTGGCGGCATCCGTTCCTAGTTTTGTGCACGTTCAAAACTTGTACGGACACACAACAGACTTTGTTTGGTTTCTGACTGTTTCCCCCCAATCCGGTGAGGTGTGACAGGGCCTTAATCAAACCAACTGTTTAGGTTTCGAAAATGGTATGTTTTTATCAGTCTATGCGACCTAACAGGTTCCATTGTCCGATTGTATTGAGTGTATGCCACATTTTGACATAGATATATTAGGTTGATCATTATGATCGAACTTATTTCAGATTGGAATAACCTTTAAGATAAGTTACTAACTTTGGGGATACATTAACTGAAAACAAAAATCAATTTTGATATGCAAGACAAAATGGTAGCCAGCATAGGTTCTCATAATTTATTATAAATAACGAGATTATAATCAGCATCATATTCGTTTATAAATACCCATATTATGAACATTATCATAATCGATTATAAATAATTAAATTATAATGCATACATCATAATCGACTGTAAATAACCAGATGATTTAATTACTTGACTTACTAAATGTCAAGTCAAAAATTGAACATACCTCGGTTTCCATTTCTGTCAGTGGTGCAATTGGTGAGGAGCGCTTAAGAGGGGGCGTTGCCATCTGAGGATTGACAGCTCCATGTCTTGGTATCCATGGGGTGACGGTAGGCACGTTGTCATTGGCTGATGATGAGGAGGGGGCGTGGCCTGTTGCTCGCGATCGTTGAGAGCCGGGGGTAATGGCGGGGGAACCCAATGTGGTACTGCCGCTACTGGGGTCCTGTAAACATTAAGTACCACCCGGTTAGTACGGTGTGTGTGGGCGAGGGGGGCGGGGGGGGGGGGCGGGGCGGGTACACAAATACAAGCAATATTATCACGTGATTAGCAATTCGAAGGAAGCTTCGGTATATATCTTCGGGAAGCTTGAATGCTACTGATAAAGCCAGGGTCTACTCTGGTATTCTGAGCAAGCATTTCGGTGCATGGTGAATGGTAAAGTCATTGTCACACCGTGCCGGACTGAGTACCGGAGACCACCGGACAAAGAATTTTCTAGTCCGGTGCTCTCCGGTACACAAAATGTATCAAAATGTATCGAAATGGATCGGTATTGGGTCAATTGGCGCCGGGCGACCAGACAAGTACTGTACATGCACTGTACATGCACTGTACCGGACGAGTACCGGACGAGAACCGGACACGTAACGGATGGGTACCGGACATGTACCGGATAAAACGGACAAACCGGACACCAACGGATAGGTACCGGACATGTACGGATGGGTGCCGGATGGGTACCGGACATACCAGACACCAACCGGACACGTCAGTCCGGCGGTGTCCGGCAGAAGTTTTGAACACGTTCAAAACTTGTACCGGAGACCGCCGGACACCGCCGGATGGGTACCGGATGGTACCTGAACATCACCATATAGTACCGGACAGTGTCCGGTTCCCCAGTCCGGCAAGGTCTGACAGGGCCTTAAATGGTAAATGATAAATGGTAAATGGACGCAAGTTACCAAACTGACTTTGACGTTACCAAGCATTCAGATCATTGAACTGTCATTGTGGTGAATTCTCTCTTGTTTTATTCATGAATCCCAGTTGATGCATTGACCATAGGTGAAGGGCGTTGAAACATCTAAATAAGGAAAACAAAAGGTGTATTCATAGCAATTCGCCTTAAAAAAAATTTAAATGGTTCCAAAATCTTTACTCGTTAAAATAGCAATAACTTAAAAGAATAACAACTTAAAAGAATCCATACGTTGGGTTATTGGTATTACTGAATTAAACAAACTGAATAATTTCAAACAGAAAAATCTTACCGTGTCAAAACTAACTAAGTATACCCTGAAAGTGCAAAGTAAACGTAATGTTGAAACCGGTGACAATATTCAAAAGTGGGTTAGTCTAACTTAATTCATAAAACGGTAAAGAATGTAATGATCCGATGAAGTCGACAGAGTGTGTAAATTTGCATTGAACACCATAAATAAATTAATTCATGTTATTTAGAAAATCGCCTCATTTTCCCATTTGAGCTGCACAGGGATGGACTGTAGCCAATCCTTCTACAAAGAAACGAACATGCCAATGTGCCAATATCCACCCACAGCCCTGCCAAGTTCCCCTTCAGATTCAGAACATAACTGACTTTTAACAAAGGCAAGTTTATTGCGTAAGCACACACAAAGTTGACTTCAGAGTAGGCGCGTTTAAATTTATTTTATTATTATTAATATTTATTTTCCTTTTTGAATCTAGTTTTCTTACATTAATAGGTGCAACCATAACGGATGATTAACTTGAACAGTGAACATTCCAGGGTTGCTTTTGAGAGTACTCAATGTGGAATCAATTAGTAGCAATCTAGCATTATCAACAGCGCAATCATTAGTCAGACTGATGACTAAGATGCTTTTTTCAACGCGCATTCTCATTGGTCCGAATCTATTATTTGCATGCCATTCGCAACAAAATGTGTTGATTTCATGCTAGATTCACACAAATCAACAGGAACACCTTAATACCTAATTAGAACTAGGTTATGCCTACTTCAAATATACACGAACATTATGTATATTTCAACTAACGTTGGTCCTGTACATTTCAGTTCCAAGCACTTTCTCCCTTCCTTCCGACTCTGACTTGCTTCTTAACTATATTTCTACATCCAGAAAAGATGCAAAGCCATCCAGGATCAGCACATTCCATAACCATTGTTAGTGCATGTTTTTATACCTATTGCAGTCTGGCAGCGAGATGGGACCAATTAGAACCTGAGCTGCAATCATGCAACTGCTTTTTAATTTGTGATATTAGGGGATCAGTAAGAGGATCAGGGCAATTCCCGAGAGAACTCGGAAGAGAGGGTGGGGTCTTCTTTGCGTTGTTATTGTTGGTTTGGGTAGTATTATGTACCGGCAATATCTAAGGTCAGATATGAACCCAATTGACAAACAAAATTTATATTGGCAGTACCTCATATATGAGGCGGGGTACCGTGTTGTGGCAGTGCGCACTCATGGCGACCCTTTAATAGTGCTGCCCAACTTGGAGACTGTCCTCAAGAATATTACTAGATTTTCCACTTAATCACATTATCCCGATCCTGAGCAATCCTTGTGATCCCCAACACCAGGCTGAATAACGAAACATATCAATTGTGTTTGTCAATTGGGTTCACCCGGTCGGGCTTCGAACCCAGGACCTCCCGCACTAGAAGCCAGCGAGTGCTCTTACCGATAGTCCAATCAATAACTCTAGTATATTTAATTTAGTAATTGTTAATTTATCATTCCAACGCACCGTATTATGTGTCCAAAAATGTAAATAAATTTGATTATTGATGAGAGAAGAATTAATATTTAGCCCTAAAAGAAATAGTGTCAAGACACCATCCACACAAGAAAAAGGGGCGATTGTCACCAAATGCCATTTATTCCAAGTTGGCAGAAGCAAACAAACTAGATGGTTTCTTCTCATCCCGATAATAGACGAGATCACTGTTCTGAGTGCCCATGCACTGAAAACGGCATTGGCAGCAAAGGAAGGGCGTACGGCCATTGAGTTTGCCTATACGCATAGGGCAAAACTTCGATTTTGTTCAAAATTAATCAAAATACATAACAATTTGCCACAAAGATGGATGGATGGATGCAATATAATAATATAATGAATGTGTTTAAGACACAACTCTCCATAATTAAGCCCTTTACAGGCTGACATTTACATTACCATTGATTAGACATAAGTAATTCTTGTTCTAAATATTAAAATGTCAAATGCATGAACAAAAACTTGTTTCAAAGAAATATATAACCAATGTCTGATTAACCCTACCCATTTCCTACCCAACAAATGTTATTAACCATAGGATATAATTAAAAACATGAATACAATGAGTAAAGCTGACTCAGGCTATGGCTCAAAGACTAGGCTGAGTGCCCAAATTTTTCTCAATCTAAATGCAGATGGTATAAGATGTGCTAATTAGATTGATCTAATGCAAAGCTAGATAAAAGATTAACATCTTAATTTATTATATATATTTTTTAGTTGGTATTCTATGTTTCAAACAAGAGCTGAGATGAGCTGAAACTAGCAAATTTCACAGCTGCACCCATTAGCCATGTGCTTCAGGGCGGTTTGTTTATCTTCCACACATCCCACAATGCACCATGCGTCTGGAATGGTGATGTAGTCTATTGGATATGGTTTAAAATTGCACAGCCAAGAGGATTTCCAATGCAAAGAAACCCGCGGCTAATTAAATTAAACAAATTATGAAAGTCGGCTGTGGAAATTGCACTTCAACCACATTTATTTCATTTCAACCACATTTGGCTGGGTTTACCTTCCTAGCCCCATTTTGAGCCCACCATTTGAATTGTTCAATTGGCCGGCATGCATTTTTAGTGCTGAACCTGACTAATCCGATGGAAGTCTCACATTTTCTAAACCCAAGCACTTTGATGCTAGTGTAGTAGTCTGGATATGAGCCCTACTACCACGCGGTAGCGGCAGAGACTACGCCGTGCACCTAGGCAGTTACACTGACCTGAGCTAGGTGGCGGCAGGCTAGCCACAGGACAGACCCCGACTGGGCTGCCCTCTAGCGTGTGGGTAGCACCCCCCACCCCACCTATAGAGTCGGTGTGGGATCTGGCGAGTCAGGGGGTGGGTCAGTTGATTCTGGACGTCGCGGAGAGCAAATTGGTTCAATAAACCAAGTTGAAGCGTACTGACATTGAATCTTGGCATTCTTCCGTGTGCGTGTGGCAGTGTGGGAGTCAGAGGGCCATGGGCCATTACACTATCAAGCATAGATATTGTTACATTTACCCAGATTTGATCCTATCAAACATATTATGGGTGCACCTATCAAATATTATTCCAGTTTGATCCAAGTGTTGTATACCGCTATGGTGAACATAGTTAAACTAAGCCCCTGTACAGTATTTCAAGTGTGCAAGTCAAAATGAAATACTGCAGGTTTTAATTTTAAATATATGTAAAGTCTACTTTCTTAATATATACGTTTATTTCAAGTACATTATAATAATCAACCTAATATATTAATCTGAAAGATATTTTCCACACAAAAACAAGTATGTTGACTCGTCAACGTAGTTAATTCGCAAACTAGGCTAGTGTACCCTCAGCATGTGACCCGCCCCTCCCACAGATCCCACTTCGGACCTGGCTCTCGTCCAAGCAACATTTCACCCACCCACCCAGCCCCCTTTTTAGTTTAAAGGGTTAAGTGCTGACTTAGAAATTCTGATTGGTTACTTAATCATGACTGTTCATCATGTCATTTGATTCTACTCCAGACCACTGAATAAACAACGTTTACGCGTAACCACATGGACACTAATTACTGATCCCAGAAGCCAGCCTTCCATGATTTGTACGATGCGAGCCACCTGCCCCATGAGCTTGGCTCGTTCGCCTCCTGTGGCATTCTGATTGCTTGCTTAATCCTGACTGTTCATCATGACATTTGATTCTACTCCAGACCACTGAATCAACAATGACTACGCCAAACCACATGAACACTAATTACTGATTCCGGAAGCCAGCCTTCCATGATTTGTACCATGCCAGCCACCTGCACGACCAGCCAGACTCGTTCGCTACCTGAGGCACCGATCATAGCCTCCTGAGGCACCGATTTTGATTCTTATTTGGAATAAATTTGAGTTTATAAACATTTGTTCTGTTCTTTGTCCGAGTGAAGCGAATTACGAAAACCGTCGCTTTATGCAGCAATAATCAACCAATCCAATATATATCTAAGCAAATATAGTTGCAGTGCTACGTGTCTTAAATAGCGCAGATGGAATAGCTTAACCGAATTCCACTTCTCCACTAATGTTCCTGGAAGCGATAATGCTTTGGGTGAGATGGTGAGACACCCACAACGCACACCTATATGTAGGTTAGCTGGTTGTAGCTTCTGATGGTGTCTGCTCTCGCAAGTCAAGCCAAGTCTTGAAGGTTTATACTGCCTATCATGGATAAGTCTGAATAGACTTGTTTTCACCATTAGACAGTTTGTCGATAGAAAGCCCGAGCCTACACTTTTACCAATGCCAAGGGATTTTTAACCTCCCACACCACATAGACATGGTATGAGAGCAACTGGCCTTTGATGACGCTGTAAGTTATGCACAGCGGTGGAAATCCAAATTGGCAGAGGTGGGGGCATGGGGAATCGAACCACTGAACTTCAGATTAGGAGTCCGACCTAGAAAAAAGTCAGACCCTCTAACCACTCTGCCACAGAGAACACCAAGGCAAGTCAACTGAAGTCACGCAAACACATGGCCCTTCTATATAAAACTTCTTAGATGCTAGATTTAACTGCTTAACTTTGCCGCCCTATAAATACCTAATGGCTGCGCTGGAGCTGTAAACTAGCCTGCCCAATATAAACATGGTTAGCAAACTCCTGAGCAGAGTAATTCAGGGGAGGAGAGACGGGGAAGGGGGGGGGGGGGGGGGACGTCTGGTGGGCAGCGTGGGTGGGGGGAGGGTAGGGGAGGGGGTGTGGGATCCTAATCTAATGAGGCCTGCCGGCGAGAAAGGATTGCGGGGAGGGGGGTGGGGGGCAGGGAGGGAGATGGAAGGGAGGGGAGAGGGAGGTGAGGGAGGGGAGGATGGAGGGGAGGAGAGGGAGGGAGGGGGTGAGGGAAGGCGGAGGGAGAGGGGAGGCGGGGGGAGGGAGGGTGAGGGGTAAGGGGGAGGGGTAAGGGCGAAGTGGAGGGCGAAGTGGAGGGTGAGGGGAGGCTGGAAGGGGGAGGGGGGCTGGAAGGGGGAGGAGGACGAGAAGTGGAGGGGGGGGGGCTTCACCAGGTGCAAGCAGTGCGATCTGCTCAGGTTAAGAGCAGCTGGCGTGTTGTGGAGGAGCGGACTTTGAACTCTGATTCAGAGCGAAGCTGCCCCAGGGTGGAGTCTCTCCCAGGTGAAAGGCATTGCTGCCCCTCTCTTATTTACGCCCAGCTCTGTGTGTGTGTATATATATATATATATATATATATATATAAGATATATACATATATATTATATACATACATGTATACATATATATTATATACATATATATATTGAACTCCAAGGTCACTCATATATATAGTCGAGACATTCACATGTGAAGAGTTCAGATGCAAAACCCCGCTAATCCAAACACTGAATTAAATTTAATATTTTAACCTGAGATCAATTTTTATTCTAACTAATTCCACTTCTCTCGTCTTGAAATGGCTGTGGGGCAATGAACAAACAATAAGAATGTAAAATATTAACCATTTCAAGGTTTAACTGCAATGTTTATCAACATTGTTGTATTGTTGTTTATGGGGTTTTGCGCCTGAATTCTGTATGTGTTCGGGTATCACTGACCAAGCAATTCCTGCCCTAGACAAAAGAACCAGTTCTTTTCTCTAATAGGTTCTCCAACAGGAGAAGTAATCATATTAGGGGCCATCCAATGTTTTCATCATAGGCACGCTAATGCAGAGAGTACCAACTTTTCATCCTCTCTCTCCCGATAACAGCCCTAGTACACCTAAACATTTGATTTACGATCATATCACCACCTTATGTTCACTAAAAATTATTTAAATGATTACAGTCTTCCCCATCTCCTCTGTTGTAATCCATATTTGCTTTACCGTGAAAATCCAACTAAATTTGGATGACCAATGAAACGATAGCTCCTTAGTTATGCGTATGTGGCAATGAATAGAACTGGTTGTTAGCTTACTGACTTAAATTACTTAGCACTAGATCGTGGCCAGAACAGTAGACTCAAGCTTTGGTCACCTGAGTGAGTAAGGGGATAACTGACCAGTGATCTTAACCAGGTAGGCAAAAAATGCCATACTTAGACTGAATAGTCTAAAGGCCCTGTCACATACACGTTAGTGGACGTAGTTGAACGTAGTGGAGGCTAATGTAGTTGAACGTAGTTGAATGTAATTGAACGTAGTTGAATGTAGTTGAATGTACTGGAGAAGTACGGATGCCAGTACGTTCACCTACATTCACCTATGTTCTGCTACGTTCAACTATGTTCAACTACGTTCAACTATGTTCAACTATGTTAGCCTCCACTATGTTCAACTACGTCCACTAAGGTGTATGTGACCGGGCCTTTACTTAGGAAAACAAACTTAACTATGATACTAATGATAAGTATACATTACCTCTTGATCCTTTAGATTTGCTGTCTTCCAATCAGACGTATAGATGATCAGACATGTCTTCAGTATGTCGTTTGTTTTCTGTATCGCCTGAAATAGGGCATTTCTCCCTTCGCTTCCACAAAAAAAGCTAATCTAATCCCACTCAAACATGCATCTGGACACCCTCACCCACACATATACCACCCATATCCCCACACCCACACAGCTACCCACCGTACTCACCCAAACACATCCCCACACATCGACCTACCCATACAGCCACACTCACACCCACACACCTACTGATCTACAACCACACACACAAATCATATCTCCCCCACAAGCACCCACGCACGCACGCACCCACCGACCCCACACGCCATACCCATCATCACGCCCGCATCTGGACACGCACCAGCATCCACACACCCACCCATCCACCCCCGCCCACACACATCCACAAAACTGCCAACCCCACGCACATCCATAAAATTACCCACCCACCTAAACACACACCAACCAAATCACCCACCCATCTTACACCCACACCCACAAAATAATCCACCCACCTACACCTATACCTACGAAATCACCCATGCACCTTACACCCACATCCACAAAATTACCCACCCACCTAAACACATACAAACCAAATCACCCACCCATCTTACACCCACACCCACAAAATAACCACCCACCTACAACCACACCTACAAAATCACCCATGCACCTTACACCCACATCCACAAAATTACCCACCCACCTAAACACAGACAAACCAAATCACCCACCCATCTTACACCCACACCCACAAAATAATCCACCCACCTACACCTATACCTACGAAATCACCCATGCACCTTACACCCACATCCACAAAATTACCCACCCACATAAACACATACAAACCAAATCACCCACCCATCTTACACCCACACCCACAAAATAACCACCCACCTACAACCACACCTACAAAATCACCCATGCACCTTACACCCACATCCACAAAATTACCCACCCACCTAAACACATACCAACCAAATCACCCACCCATCTTACACCCACACCCACAAAATAATCCACCCACCTACACCCACACCTACAAAATCACCCATGCACCTTACACCCACATCCACAAAATTACCCTCCCACCTAAACACACACCAACCAAATCACCCACCCATCTTACACTCACACCCACAAAATAATCCACCCACTTACACCCACACCTACAAAATCACCCACGCACCTTATCCCCATACCTGAAGCATTACAAAGGACAATCTAATTTAATCGGATATGTAGGTGTAGTGAAGTAGGTGGGGTCAAGATAGACATCCGCTGTTATGTGAGTAGAGGTGAGGGTAGAGGGAGGGGGGTGGGGAGGGGGAGGGGATAGGGGGAGGTCACTTGCCCTGTCCTTTCTAATCCCCAACCCTGCCGGCCTCCCCGTCCACCTTACACACATTCTACCAGAATGTATAGATGTCATGGCCCTGCGTAAATAATTGTTTACTGTCACTCACATGTGACACCTGTTTACCACTGGAAAGCATGAACAAATTTAAGAGTTCTTGAGAATAATTGGACTGTATTGGATTTTTTATTTGTAACTATGTCTAATGATGTAGACAGTTCATTGCCAGGACTGGCCATTTGCAGCAAGGCACACCTGGTTTGTTGCTTGTTGTTTTACGTCCTAGCACCATCTCGGGTAATATCAGTACAGGTTTCTTCTTATGACAGTGACACTCATAGTGACTTTATAGCGTTACCCAGGCTGCTGGCACCATGACCCGATATCCCACACAGTCACATTATCCTTATACTGTGGAAGCCCATCCTTGTCCTATCCTATTAATGCCGAGCGCCAAGCTAAACTAAATTTTGGAAGCCATTGGTTTGACTCGGCTGAGATTCGAACTCCGGACCTTCCGCACGGGAAGCCTGCGCTCTACCGATTGCACCACCGCGCCCCGCCCGGTGAACAAGCTGCAAGAATCCCACAACTTTCACCCCACTCCCTTCCACAATAACAGCCTGCTGTAATGGGAACATTTCCCCACCCACCCACACTGGTGAAAAACTACCCCGATGGGAGCTAGCTTCAGAAGACGGATGGCTCAGACTAGGAAGGCTTGGTATATTAATCCCAGCCTGGGCCATAGCAGCCAGGCTATTCCATGAAAAACCATCTCTACTGTTAAACAGAATAGGGAAATGGGCCTTATGTGGGAGGAGGGGGGGGGGGGGGGTCGAGTGCTGGAACGTGGAGGGAGGGTGTCTATTCAATGTCGCTATGGTGATAGATTAATGTGCTTATACGTTCATCTGATGTGATTAATGCCTAGTACACACCTCCCATATAGGATTCGGGCACTAAAACTCGCGACTCGACCCGACCCGCTTAAAACTGAAAACGGGCCAATTCGTTTTTCGAATCGCGAATCGCAATCGTAAACGGCCGCTTTTAGCACTAAAAAACTCAGTTTTATGCGCGAATCGCAATCGCTAGGTGTGCGCGGGGAGCGCACACCAAGCGATTTTTGTGGGAGAAACGGGCAGTTTTCGATCGTATACGGGAGGTGTGCGCACACAAACGGTAGATGTGTACCGGGCATAAGTTAGTAACGTCTTCGGAATACCAAATATGTGGTGTATAGATTATTAATTGCCCACCGATCGGCATGGACTATTTGGTAGGGTGCCCCACCACTTTCTTGCACAGAATCAATTCCAGGTCGAGTCAAAGTAAAAAGAATGTACAATGGTTACTTGTCGATACCTTGACTGGTATACGGCATAACTAGGATAGTACAAGGACTAGGTGGGTCAGTGTCAGGATAATGTGACTGAGTGGGATATCAGGTCAGGGTGTCAGTGGCAGGGTCTTGCAGTGGGATAGGACTATAACAGTTGCTATGAATGCGCACTGTCACAAGTCGGTACCGAGTGGGAAAGCACTATAAAGTCGCAATTGTCACAAATCGCTAGCCGTGCACTTTCCCCAAGTCAGTACTCGTCTTGATATGAACTTAGCTGTTGCTGGGATGCGAAACCCAAGTAAACTGAAGCAATTATGAATAGATCAGTGCGAATTAGCGCATAGTTCTTCGACCTAGATTGTGTTCCCTGTCGACCCAGACTATTTCCGTCTATTCCGTCCCAGATTGCCAGTTTTGTCACCAGAGGATGCACCATTTGATTGATCGGTTGCGATTTTAATCGGTGTCGGGAACAAAGGTCATATTGACGGTGCGATTGATTGATACATCAATCAATCACACCGTCAATATGACCTTTGTTCCCTATACCGTTTTATTTACTCATATATCTTATGTAACCATTACTTTAACACAGACAGACAAGATCACAATATATCGTAACCATCTGGGCCAAATAGTTGGAGACAAAATAGAAGCTCAGAATGGATTGCCGACTTTCTGATAAGGGGGGATGCAACATCATCAAACAACATAATATTATACAGTATAACCCCGTTAAACCAAACTTGAAGGGACACTAGAAATTTGTTTGGATTAACCGATCATTGGTTTAACCGAGTTTTGGTTTCGACTTTGACTTGGCTTTGGCAAGAACGCAGGTGCATTATGAATGCAATAAACAATGTACGTGGACACTTTGAACATAGTTGTTTTATGTATATACAGTCTAACCCAGTTAAACCAAGCTCAGTTAAACCAAACGATCGGTTAATCCAAACTTTTTTCGACGGCCCGGCAAAAACTACCATTTATCAAATAAAAAAGTCTCAGATGACCATATAACCACATGAAAGATTAGTTTAACCATACCGGAAGTGGCTTGGGGTCCGACAGTTTTGTTTGGATTAACCGATAGTTTGGATTAACCAACTTTGGTTTAACCAACTGTTTTATATGATACATGGTAGTATTTTGCAGGGCCGCCAAAAAAAGTTTGGAGTAACCAATCATTTGGTTTAACCAAGCTTGGTTTAACAGGGCTGTACTGTATTATATTATTAATATGTAATAGAATATACCACCAGCTGTGTCTAATCTTTCAAACTCACGGACGTCACTCGTACAGGAAACACATCTGATTGTGCTATCCAATTCCGCCGAAAAGATAAGAAAACCAATAAAAAAATTGCTGGCGAGTTAAAGCAATAAATAACAGAGAGGAAAAGAATTAAGATATAAACCGCATTTCCACCAGAACCTCCACGAAAACAGCGCCGTGGGGCTTGAAACGTGAACCCCAAAGGAGCATGAGTGGAACTTGTAGTTTGTGTGGCGTGGTTTGGATGTGTGTGTGGGGGGTGTATGTGTGGGGGGGGGGTGAGGGTAGGGGTAGGAGTGTGTGTGTGGGCGGGGGGTGCTGATGGTGAGAGTGGGTGTGGGTGTGGGTGAGGGTGGGTGAGGGTGGGTGAGGGTGAGGGTGGGGGTGGGGTGTGGGTGAGGGTGGGTGTGGGTGAGGGTGGGTGAGGGTGGGGTGGGTGTGGGTGTGGGTGTGGGTGTGGGTGTGGGTGTGGGTGTGGGGGGGGCTGATGGTGAGAGTGGGTGTGGGTGTGGGTGGGTGAGGGTGAGGGTGGGTGTGGGTGTGGGTGTGGGTGTGGGTGAGGGTTGATGTCTGGGCGGGTGGGATGGTTGCGAAGGGAAGTCATGCACATGTGGGCACCAGAGGGTGCGACGAACATAGTGTTTTAGGGGTGTGGTGATGGGCGTGTGTGTGTGTATAGAGGTTTGAGGGTGGAGGACAGGCTCGCGTGTGTGTATGTGTGTGAGGATATGTGGGGGTGTGTGGGTGGGAAAGTGGGAGGTGGAAGCGCCAAAGGCAGATGCCTCCTTCACAGGCCTCCCACCCGATAAACTAAAATCTGCATTTAATTATCTCCCACCGTGAATCCCTTGGTAAATATAAACTTTCTGGGGGAAGGGTGAATGTGGGCGTGTGGGTGTGAGAAACGATGTGTGCGGTGCGGAGTGGGACAAGTGCTACTTTTTTAGCAGTCTATATATATATATATATATATATATGTGTGTATATATATATATATATATATATATACAGTAAAACCTCTCCAAATCGACCCACCTTGGAACCGACTTTAAGTGGTCCAATTAGGGAGGTGGTCGGTTTAGGGAGTTAGAATATGGTTACAATGGTATTGTTGGGACACAAATAAAGCGATTGCTATAGGGGAGTGGTCGATCTATGGAGCTGGTCGGTTAGAGAGGTTTCACTGTATATATATATATTTACATATATATATACAGAGCCGCACATTCAATCTACACTAAAGTGACCGCCAGACTCAGCCCTATTATTATAATTATTATAATTATTATAATTATTATAATTATTATAATTATTATAATTATTATAATTATTATAATTATTATAATTATTATAATTATTATATATATTTGATCAAGAACAAAGAGAACTAAAATGGTTTCAACAGGTTGGAGAGCTTACCTCGTTCGGGCTATGGTGGTTAAAGTACCTCATTCGAGTACCGGTTCAATTTCCAAGGTCGAATTTGATATAGGATTATGGTGCAGGTTCACAAATATGGTTGTGGAGCACTGAGTTTTAGGAGGTTTTCATATTCGAATACATCACTAGAAAGGGAAAAATTATATCTAATTTCCTGAATATTCAAAGGACATTTAGTTGGGACCGGATTGAGTAAATTAACAGTGAATATTAGGAAATAATTCAGTAGTTACAACACATGTCTACAGGACAGAACTGCCCATGACAGTACTGTGTTGGTATAGCCATTAATCCCAAACAATAGAGGAACCTCCAGTCAACAATGGGGGTATATGCTGGTCTGTGGCCCACTCATATACTTCCACTTGCCACTGGGGGAGGTCCTGTGGGGACTGTTGTACATCATTTAGATATATTTTGTGCATACCAATATATATATATGCATAAGAAATAATTCACAGTGATTATGCATCTGGTGCATAATCACCACAAATATGGCTTGTCTTGCTGGTACAACATTAAGAAAAACCTACCTTAAATATTATTGTATTTGATTTATTTTATTGGTTATCACTTTTTATTTCTATTCACAGGAGGTCAGTAAGCTATGCTCATAAATAACACTGTAATTATGCATCTGATGCACAATCCCCACAATCCCCACAAATATGGCATTTCTTGCTGTTACAGCAATTTACCCTGTATATTATTGCATTTATATTTTATTTATTTTACTGTTGGTTATCACATTTTATTTATATTTATATTATTTGAATTGAGGCCTGGTGCCAGGAGTCTCGGCGCCGGGAGGCCGGGAACCCTGGCGCTGGGAAGCCGGGCTTCCTTGAGCCGATAGGCTGCCATCTGCTCCCACCCCGAACCCGAAGCCTGTACGCCTATTATAAATGCTATACATATACCTATACATACCTATGCATACCTATGCATACATATATATACACATATTTCATATACATTCATATACATTCATATACATTCATATACATACATATACGCACATAAACAATTTTTATATCTACCTACTATGGACCAAATTATGTAACTACCATAGTCATGAGTCTGAATTGAATGAATGAATATACATATACATATACATACATATACAGACATATACATACACACATATACATACATATACATACATATATATATAATCATATACATACAATCATATAAATACATATACATACATATATATACATATACATACATACACATAAAAGTATCTGATGCATAATCCCCATGGCTGCCATCTCCTCTCCCACACCCCCTGAAATCCAAACCCCCTATGTCTATTATAAATCTTATATATATACATACCTACATATACATACATATACATACATATACATATACATATATATGTATATGCATATACATACATATTAACATGCATATATATATACACATATATACATATATATACAGATATATATATACATATACATACATATATACATACATACACATCTATATATACATATGCAGACATATATACATGACTCTACACATATGCATATAAATACATATTGTATTTAGAGATGACTGCATCACATATCTTAGAGTGGTCCTCTGCTAAGTTAATCCATATGTAGTCTGTGTCACTATCAGACTTATTGCAACAATGCAAGGGGCCTAAACTCTGACACTTTCACACTCAGATTTTAACCAAACACTGCCATTACCCTAAATAACATTCCATTTATATTTAATTTATTTTTGATTATGCATGTACATGTACACATACTTTTAAAGCTATACATATATATGCATATATGCACATACATATGTATGTATCAGATATAATATATAAATAATATTGCAATATCAGGTGAAGAATAACTTACCAGTGTTCCTAAATGTAAGGATGACTGTGCCAGATCCTTCACAATGGTAATCAATTTGCAAGTAACAAGTTGACTGTTGTGTAGTGTGTGCCTTCAGAAATATGTGTGTGCAGTGCACTGTGGCACACACCCTTATAAACCAAATCCAATCCACTCTCACACCTATTCAAAGGGCATAAGCTCTGACACATTCACACTCAGTGAGCTCAGCTGTCAGTGGAGGTGCAGCCCAGAGAACCATTGGCAACCTGAGGTGTGAAAGCTTTCCTTGGCAGTTTTTGGTTAAAATCTGAGTGTTAAAGTGTCAGAGCTTAAGCCCCTTGCAATAAGTCTGAGAGTGAAACAGACTACACATGGGTTAACTTAGCAGTGACAAATGGAGGACCACTCTACAATATGTGATGCAGTCATCTCTAAATACAGTATGTATTCACATATATATATGTATATTATATATATATATAATTATGTAGTCACATATATAGGTCTCCATATGTATATATTTATACATATATGTAGATGTGAATGCATGTATATATAGACATATATACACATAGGTGCATATGTAATATGTATATATGTATATACACATAGGTATATGTATATTTATATGTATACACATATGTATGTGTATATGTATATTTATATCTATATATATATATTATATGTATACATACATGTATATGTAAGTCTAAAAATAATGCCAATAATGATTAAAATAATATGGTAATAATAATGACAAGCATAATGATAATAATAATGATAATAATGATAATAACGATGATAATAATAACAAATATATAATGATAAAATGGCAATAAAACTTGATGTTACCCAACCTGACTTTACCCGACCTGACTTTACCCGACTCTACTTTACCTGACTCTCCTTTGGCCGACTCTCCTTTGCCCGACCTGACTTTACCGGACATGACTTTACCGGACCCAACTTTACCGGACCCGACTTTACCAGACACGACTTTACCGGACCCGACTTTACCGGACCCAACTTTACCAGACACGACTTTACCAGACCCGACTTTAGCCGACCCGACTTTAGCCGACACAACTTTACCCGTCCCAAATTTACCCGACCTGACTTTACCCGATCCGGCTTTATCTGACCCAACGTTGCTTGACCCGACCCTACTTGAACCGACCCGTCTTGAACCGACACAAGTTGAACCGACCCGAGTTCACCCGACCCGAGTTCACCCGACCCGACTTTAACCGACCTGGCTTCACCCGACCTGACTTCACCCGACCCGACTTCACCCGACCCAAGCCGACTTCACCCTCACCGACTTCACCCGACCTGACTTGCCTTGCCCGACTTGACCCGAACCGACTTGATCCGACCCGACTTGACCTGATAAATGGTAGTATTTTGTGGGCATCCCCAAAAAAGTTTTGATTAACTGATCGTTTCGTTTAACCGAGCTTGGTTTAACGGGGTTGTAGTATCCATATATAAACATATATTTGCTGAGTGGTTGGCATTTTTATTTGATTTATTTTACTTTTGTTTATTACTTTTTACTTCTATTCAAATATGTGGGATGTGGTGGAGGGAGGCTCGGAACTGGGAAGCTGAGAGGCTATAGATATCGTTTTAAATCGATAAAGTGTTTATTAATATATGTATATGTGTGTATATGTATATGTGTATATATGTATATATGCTATCTCATGTATATATGTATATATGTGTATATATGTATATATGTGTATATATGTATATATCCTGACACAACAATAAAATAAATCAAATACAATAATATCTAAGGTAGGTTTTTCTTAAGTTGTACCAACATCTTTGTGGTGATTATGCATCAGATGCATAATCACAGTGAATTATTTATTATGCATATATATATTGGTATGCAAAAAATATATCTACATGATGCAAACAGTCCCCACAGGACCTCCCCCAGTGGCAAGTGGAAGTATATGAGTGGGCCACAGACCAGCATATACCCCTATTGTTGGCTGGAGGTTCCTCTATTGTTTGGGATTTATGGCTATACCAACATAGTTATAACATGGGCAGTTCTGTCCTGTAGCCATGTATTGTAACTACTGAATTATTTCCTAATATTCACTGTTAATTTACTCAATCCGGTCCCAACTAAATGTCCTATGAATATCCAGGAAATTAGATATAATTTTTGGCTTTCTAGTGATGTATTCCAATATGTAAACTTCCCAAAACTCAGTGTTCCACAACCATATTTTTGAACCTGCTAACTAATCCTATATAAAATTCGACCTTCGAAATAGATCCGGGGCTCAAATGAAGTATTTAACCACCATAGCCCGATCGAGGTAAGCTCTCCAACCTGTTCAAGGAAGTCTTTAACTCCTGACGTTGTGCTGAATAGCTTAAAGCTGCATAGTCCGATCACATCAAATTTTCAAAAGCAAAATATTTATCTAAATTGGATTCTACATATCTACCTTCGATACTGGTGCACTTATTAAACATTTGTCGCCACACAGATGGGAATAGTGAGGCAATTGAATAGAACCTCTTAATGCAGAGGACTATGATGTCAGAGTTTTGGCAAGCTTGCCAAGATTAATTTAGCATGGTTGCACTTCAAAATCTCAAAAGTTACCCACTTAAGATAAAAGTTACTTCAAGCTAAAGTAAAGTACATTATAACGATTAACCTAATGTATTTATCTCAGGAAATCTATAAAAAAAGAAAACCATCGAACTATGCAACTTTAAGCCATCACTTAGCCACCCTTACACCCTCCCCTACCCCTCTCCCTCTACCCTCCCCACCTCACTCTACCTTCCGCTCTCAATCCGCCTGGCTTAGGCCAATTTCATCAACAGTTCATAGGACTGTGTATCCACTCTGCACCCGTCAACGTCCCTGTCACGTCCAGTAGTATTATTTCCTTGTATTTTCTACAGGAATAACACAAAGTAGGCAACTCGCATGAAGAACTATTTCTGGTGTTAATATGACGGAGGTTTCTTTTGACGATAGTAAATTTTGGACGGAAAATAGAATGCGATTATCATAGTTAGTACGTGAGATTTGAATTGAGGAGCAGCTCAGATGCTTGGGGCGGATGGAAGAGAGGGTGGAGAGGAAGGGATGCGACGGGGAGGGGAGTGGAGTGGAGTCATGAAAAACGCAGGGGTGTACATGGGGGATGAGAAGGGAGGGGTGAAAAGGGAAAGGCTGAGAAGGGAGGATTGAAGAGCGAAGAGCTGAGAAAGGAGGTGTGAAGAGGGAAGAGCTGAGGGCAGAATGGGTGAGAAGGAGGTGAGGAGTGAATAGGTGAAGACTAAGAAATAGGTGAGGAGAGTGAGAAACGTGGAAGGGGAATGCAGGAGGAGGGAAATAGGAGAGGAGGACATGGGGGAAGGGGAAAGGATGGAGAGGGGAGAGGATGGCAGAGGAGGGAGAGAAAGACAATGAGTGAGTACACCAGATGTGATGGAGGAGGGGGAAGAGGTGAGGTAGGGAGAATAGGTGTGGGAAGAATAGGCGGTGAAGCTAGACGGGAGAAGTCGCGGAAGGGCAGCATAGAGAGGAGAGAAGAGGGGAGAGGAAGGGAAGGAAACAGTGGAGAGGAGGGTAAGGAGATGGAGGGATGGGAGGGGAGAGGACGGAGAGAAAAGAGGATATAAGAGAACAGAGGCATTGAGTTGAGGGGGTAAGGGTAATAACCGGAGCCACCGTGGGGGGGGGGGGAGAGAGAGAAGAGAGAAGAGCAGAAGAAGCCAGGAATGGGACATGTGGTAGGAGGGTAGAGGAGCCAAGGTGATGGAAAAGGAAACAAGGGCATAATAGTGTAGCAGAGGGGAGGGAAGGGTGGGGAGAGGAGGGGACAGAGGAGGGGAAGGGGAGAGGGGAAGGGAGGGGGGATGGGCAGGATGAGGGGAAGGGAGTGGAGGGAAGCGCATGGCAGGGCAGAGGAGGGGGAGGAGATTGGAGGGGAGGGGAGGGGAAGGGAGGGGATGGGATCGAAGCGGATACGAGCGGAAGGTATGGAACGGAGGGTGGAGGGGGAGGTGGGAGGGGGGAAGTGAAGGGAAGGAAAGGAAAAAGAAGGGGGGCATATACAGGGAGGAAGAGGGGGATGATGAGCACTAGAGGCAAACCGTTCAATGCAAGTTGCTCTTTACGCACCGGGTTTCTAACTGTTGTGACCGTTGGCAGCAGTTTGTTGCGCCTTGCCCAGAAGCCCCAGGCAGGAGGTGCGACTGCCGGCGACGGTGGGTGAGGCGAGGCAGGCGACAGGGGAAGCGGCGGGGGAAGCGGCCGGGGAAGAGGCGAGGGAAGCGGCGGGGGGAAGCGGCGGGGGGAAGCGGCGGGGGGAAGTAGCGGGGCAAGCGGCGGCGGAAGTTCCTTAAGCTCCTAATTGCGCCAGGCGTATTGTGCCAATTAGAGAAGAACCACCCCATCTGTCCTCTAGGTCATTACGTACCAGCGCTCTGAATCGGAGTGGTGCCATTGTGGTGCATAGCAGTGCATGGTGGTGGTGTGCTGTGGTGGTGTGCTGTGGTGGTGTATTGTGGTGTGTAGCGCTGCATGGTTGTGGTGTATGGTATCGATGTATGGTGCTGGTGGTGTGTTGTGGTTGGTGTAGAGTGCTGTATAGCGGTGCATGGTTGTGGTGTATGGTATCGATGTATGGTGCTGGTGGTGTGCTGTGGTGGTGTATTGTGGTGTGTAGCGCTGCATGGTTGTGGTGTATGGTATCGATGTATGGTGCTGGTGGTGTGCTGTGGTGGTGTATTGTGGTGTGTAGCGGTGCATGGTTGTGGTGTATGGTATCGATGTATGGTGCTGGTGGTGTGCTGTGGTTGGTGTATAGTGGTGTATAGCGGTGCATGGTTGTGGTGTATGGTATCGATGTATGGTGCTGGTGGTGTGTTGTGATTCTGTATGGCGGTGTGTGATGTGTGTATGGTGATGTATGGTGGGGTAAGGTGGTGGCATATGGTGATGGTGTATAGTTCTGATGAATAGCAGTGATGTATAGTGGTGGTGTGTGGTGGTGGTAATGTACGATGGTGTATGGTGGTGGTGTATGGTGGTGATGCATAGTGGTGGTGTATGGTGGTAGTTTATGGTGGTGGTAGTGTATGGTGGTGATAGTGTATGGTTGTAGTGTGTAGTGGAGGTAGTGGTAGTGGAGGTGGTGGAGGTGGTGCCAGTGGTGCCGGTGGTGCCGGTGCTGGGTGTGATGGCGGCGAAGGGTATAACAGGCAGTCAGAGCAAATTGGTTGAGTACACTTGCTATCAGGACCGCACTTCATCTACACCTCTCTCTATGTCCTCTCTGCTGGCCGTGCTCCTCCTTGATAATGTCTGAAAAGACTTCCAGGAGGGGGAGGCCACCAGCATTTCACTTTCTACTCTTACTCTGTCCATGTCTTTGGCTCGCTGGCTGGTCACCCTAGAGCAAAGAGCCACGGTCCTTTGACTCAACTCTCCTCATTTCTCTGTCCTATACTCTCAAGGGAGTTGTTTGCTAGGGTGGAGCCTTGTACCTTATCGTTTCTCTTGGTTTGTTCTTGTTGCTGAAACCTGCTGGATCTGCCTTTACCCTTCCCTTCCTCATGAACCCTTGCTGCTGTTACTGAATACGAGTGCTCTGCTACCACCTGAGCGGAGTGATTTGAGGCTGCCCCAAGGATTCGTCGTTTGGAATGTTGTAAAGACATGCCCAGCTTCTACAACCATCCCACTTGAAGATTAATCTTCAAACAAAGATTGGACAGATTTATTGGGGCCTTTCTATATTGCTGCAGTTTTGCAGCCGGTAATCATCATAAGGTTACAAACCCCCCAAATGAAAGTCTGGATGAGCTAATTTTGCGACTATCTCTCCAAGTCGAGAAGCCTCGCTATTACCGTCCTTGTCAGTCAGAATACTGATGTTGCCATCCAGCCACCCATCCACCCATCCACCCAGCCAGTCAGCTAGTCAGGCAGCCAGCCATCTAGCCAGCCAGCCAGTCAGCCAGCCAGCCAGTCAGCCAGCCAGCCAGTCGGCCAGCCAACTGGCCAGCCAGCCAGTCAGCAGGCCACCTAGCCAGCCAGCCAGCCTGTCAGCCAGCCAGCCAGCCAGTCAGCCATCCAGCCAACCAATCACCTAGCCAGCCAGCCACCTAGCCAACCAGCCAGCCAGCCAGTCAGTAGGCCAGCCAGTCAGCCAGTCAGCCAACCAGGCAGCCAGCCAGCCAGTCAGGCAGCCATCCAGCCAGGCAGCCAGCCAGTCAGCCAGCTAGCTAGCCAGTCAGCCAACCAGCCAGCCATTCAGCCAATCAGCCAGCCAGTCAGCCCAACAGGCAGCCAGTCAGCCCACCAGGCAGCCAGTCAGCCAGCCAGCCAACCAGGCACCCATCCAGTCAGCCAGCCAGGCAGCCAACCAACCAGCCAGCCAGCCAGTCAGTCAGCCAGCCAACCAGCCAACCAGCCAGCCAGTCAGTCAGCCACCCAGCCAGCCAGACAGCCCACCAGGCAGCCACCCCGGCAGCCAGCCAGCCACCCAGCCAGCCAGCCACCCAGCCAGCCAGCCAGCCAGCCAGTCAGCCTGCAAGTAACCAGGTGGCGCCTTAATCCAGAGAAGTATGGAGGGATTAATCGTGCCCCGATCGAACGGCTGCCCACTGGTTTAATGCCGGACATTATTAGGACCCTTGCAGGTCTTCCCACCCGAGCTGCAATAACACAAACCCGGGCTGTGAGGGTGGGGGGGGGGGGGGCGGGGAATGGGCAGGGATGCAGAGGAGGTGAAGGGGAGGGGATGGAGTAGAGGGGAGTGCGGCAGTAGTCACACGCAGCTCTGCTAGTGCTACAGGCTGGCAGCTTCGTTATTATAAATTATACAAGCCATGCAATCAGCATTGCGAGGCGACGGCATAACCGATCTAGAGCACAGGATGCAATCATCTACTTAAATTATGCAGGGGGATGGGAAGAATAATTTCCTAGCTGCTGTAATAACGACAGGAAATGGATTAACACGACGCACTCATGGGTTGCTATGGTTAGGGTTCTTTTCTTTTATTAGGTGGAGGGAGGGGTTGTTTTGGGGGGGAAAGATTTCTCTTCCCCGGCGTTGACTTCTCTAATCCGCAACCCAGCCTGATGACGTCATTAAGGAATGCTGACAACGACAGATAGGGATGCAGCCACGTCACCCATTGCTTGTCTCTCGGATTGCCCATTGGTAATATAGCAAACAAGGGGCGCCACCCTGCGGATGTTGCTGATGGAGCAAAAGCGACGCATCTCTAACTGGTTCGCAGAGGTCAGAGGTCAGAGCCACAAGTATATTATTCCCATGCAAAATAACTCTTTTCACCCTGCGAGACATGGACATTGAAGTAATGAAATCTCCTGTAGCATATGTGTATGCTGAGAGCATTTGCTGTATAGTGAATCCATGCAAATGTGAACAAGGACTCGTCTTACTCTTAGTCTATTCTGTATATATATACAGTAAAACCTCTCTATACCGACCCCTCCACATATCGACCACTCCCCTATATCGATCACTTTATCTGGGTCCCAACAATACCATTGCAAGGATATTGTCATGGGGGTGATGCAAATGGGAAATACTGTGCCTAGAGCGGGACTCGAACCCACATCTCTTTGCATTCCGGGCCAGTGTGCTAACCATTACACCACCTAGGCTCCCTGATATCAACACACTCCCACGCCTACCTGTCTATGTGGTTACTTGCCTGAGAGGTCAGTGCAGACCACTACAATATTCTAACTTTCTAAACCGACCACCTCCCTAAATGGACCAGTTAAACACGGTCCCATGGTCAGTGGATTTAGAGAGGTTTTACTGTATATATATATATATATATATATATATATATATGTGATCCACAATGAATTATGTGAGTGTAAAGATACATAAGGGAATTATTGTCATTACTGTTATGCTCCGTAAGACCAACACTGTACCGGTGGTTGCACCTTCGACCTCCTCGCCTCCACCAGATGTAGACCAGTGTCAGTCGCACCGGAGGATTTCTTTAATAAATATATATATATATATTTAACCGTTCGGCTAATCTGCCCCCGCCTAAGGCGAGCCTAACGTGTTAATGCTATGTAATATTATATAATAATTTCCATGTGAAATTCCTGAGCCTGCCGCGCGCTGCTGCGGCTCCTCCTCCCGTCTGCAGGTAGTCCGTCGCCGTCAGTGTCCTCTCCGCGCTAAAGGCGGGCAGCCAGAGTTTCATCTACATACGCAATTCGCCGACGAGCGCGTTTATAGGCCTAAAGTTTCCCTACGTCCATAAGTTAGGTTATTTCAACTAGCTGGCTGTCCCCTTCGCGTTTCGGTATATTAATTGTGTTACTGAATAATTCTAGAAGTACGCGTACGGCTAGGGATGCCGCCGCTGTCACTGATAATCAGTTCTAAGTTAATGTCGTCAATTTCCGCCCTGAAGTAACACTACGTTAAATTCTGTTATAGTTTGTCATTATATTCCCGCAGATGGAGTAAGCAACTGCATAAGGCCTACTTAGGCTTAAGGCCCTTAATTACATATAAAGCAATCGAATATCAGGTTTTCTATAGCGGTTAATCTACAATAATACTGGAGGATAGTAAAGAATGCAAGGAACGTCTCAGTCCACCTTCACAAGAGCTCACGACTTTATTCTTACCATAACTAACAAGGATACCAGCGAATATGCATACCTATTTAAGGCGCTACTAACTCCCTTTCCCTCCCGTGTGATTTGATTACATTAGTTTTAGAATTTAGATGATAAAAAGACCAAATATCGGCTAGAATGACAGAGCGTGAATAAACACGTCTGCCGGGTCAGGCCCCGAATGCCCGACCTTCTTTCGTTGCTTAGCTAGTCGCTAAGCAATGCTTTACCCCCGCGAACCGTCGCGTGCACATGCGGAAGCAATTTGCGCGCCCGTTGGACGAGTGCGCAAATTGCTCAAGGCGAGTAGACACGCCCACTTCATATATATATGAATGACAAACTCCATAATATCTAGTGCTCTAGTTCCCATTTCACTCTCTCACTCTTTCTTTGTATATGTGTACGTGTATATGTGTGTGTGGGTCAACTATGTGGAGAGTGCCATATCCTGTAGACTGCAGGGAGCCCGTAGAGTGACGGCAGTGGACACCTATATGGAAATAAGTCCCTTTATATACACACACATATATATGAGCCTGTCTCAAAAGGTGATAACTCTTTTGTTGTGTGACCATTGCAACGATTGACACAAAACAGTACATAAATGGTCACACTGAAAACTCAAGGATATTTGCTTCAAATCAATATGTATTCTATTGGGATTATAAAACACCATGTACAAACAAATCAGTTTATCCTGAGCAAATGCATAGCCGGATAGTATGTTGATCGTTACAATGGACAAAGTTTTGTCCCATATTGCTTAGAACCTTTTGAAATTTGAGACAGTCTCAGATACACATATATATGGTGGTGGTGGTGGTGTATGGTGGTATATATACATTATATATATATAGTATAGTTATACTGTTGTTTTACCGAGGTATAAGCCTCGGATAGATGTGGGCTAGGGAGAGGTAAGCACGTCCGGTACCAGCAATCTTAACCTACTTATTGAGGATAAAAATGACTTTCAAACAATGTGTAAAAATATACGGATTTTCGGTTAAGAATTATATATTGGCAGAGAGCATTATTAGTCTTGGGCGACGGAGTGGGGACGATGTTATATAAACTAAAAGTAATAATATCCCACTCCCATTATGACATGATATAAGCTGTGTGAAATATATGATTCTATATTTTGCCTGAGATTAATGAAGGATGTCCTATT
>JASIRB010000118.1:0-22940 GCA_030323885.1 Branchipolynoe longqiensis
ACACATCGCCAACTCCAGCACCCACACACACGCTCCACACACACACAACTACCGCACAGACATCCCCACACCCCGGCAATGAGCTAACCCGTCCTTGCCCTATCCCATTAATGCCAAGTACCAGATCAAGTCTCAATGTTCTAAGTGATTGGTTTTGCTCAGCTGGGACGCCGGTCCTTCTGCGTGGGAAGTCTGCGCTCTGACAGATTCAGCCACCACATCCGGTGCTAACTAGTACAGTTAATTTTAATGCACACCATTTAGCTATCGATGAAAGGAAAAGTTAACATCGGCTCCATATCTACTTGGTAGAAAATGGCCTGCTGAAGAAAATTTATTTGAAAAAAAAAGATCACCTATAAAGTCTACGGGCCTTCAGTAAGTAGTATATAATCGTGTTGGCCTGCACGGCATGTGTGTAATGTCGTGTAGAGGGTATACATGCAGTAATGGCCGCCGGCTGACTTTGAAAATGGTGCACAATGCGGGGGGGGGGGACACAACAAATGACAACCGCACCTCCTAATTTGAAGGCAATTACTGGCAAACTCATGAACACCTATTGAGGAAAATGACCGTTTGCATGTTCACAGAAGTCAGAGGTGTGACAAGTTTATCCCACAGGGTGAGCTTATTGTACCATTAGCTATATTCCCTTCATAAATGGACCATATTACACATATGGGTCGCTTCATGGTAAATGGGGCCAAAGTATGACCTGAGGGTCAAAAATGAAATTCTGTATTTTCCTAATTTGTTCACTGAGTACCCAACTCTTGTCCATATATATCCTGGTAAGGTGAAGAAAAAGCTAGTTGAGGTTAATATTTTGTCAGAAAAATAAGAACTAATTGAGTAGCCAGCCTCAAGAGTGGACTTATTAATCACCAAGTTTGGATTTATAAATCAAATCAGTTATTCTTCTTCTTCTTCTTTTCGTTCGCCTTCAATTACACTTGGAGCATTTGTCTCCAAGTGTCATATGGCTGTGTATGCGTGGTACCATGGTTTGTTAGGGTGCGCCTTGCTGCCTGCTACCTCTGACTTCAGCACTCGAGGTTTTCTGTTAGGGCTACCTCACCCTTAGCTCCTGATCAAAGGACCTACCTTGGGAGCACAAGGGGCTTGAGCTTATAACGCGGCTCTTGCTCACATGATGTACCTGTCATGGGACACATGAGGTATTTCAATGAGGACACCAGTGCCAACCAGTTGCCCACTCCTCGTCCTGTTAGGATCATCGCCAGTTGGTCCGGGGCTGTTTATTCGACTGGGCAAGCCCACCTTATTTCACAGCTAACCATATTTAAAGGCCATGTCACTATCCGCCACCTGCGACTCGCTGGGTTGGGGATGGTCGCCCCTGGGATGATCTCCCCATAGCCCAGAAATCAGTTATTTATTCAAATGTATTGCATGAAATAATGCTACAATAGCAACTGATTTATTGACTGAAAATCTGGTATTCCCACGATAACATATTTCCTAATTTAACAAGCATACATCCACACCACACACCCCGCTCCTCCACCCCACCTCTGCTACACTTGGCCCTCATCTGACACATCACGTGTGTTTTTGCTTCGTTTACTTTTCTTTCATCTTGTGTTTTTGTTACAAGAGTTTTCCCACTGCAGGTGCCCCCTTGGAGGAAAGTGGTGACGGGTGGTGGTGGCGGGTGGTGGTGGTGGTGGTGGCGATGGGAGGTAAGGACACAGGCCGTGGTGCACGTTTAGATAATGACGGGTATGGGGCATTAACTTTCTAACCCTCCCCCAAAAACATTAATGCCCGGCTCGCACGCACCTACCAACCAGCACTACACCCGCCCATCCTCCCCCCCCCCCCCCCCCCCCCCCATTCCCAGCACCCACGGCCCCATCCCGCTGGGCGCACCCCGCCGGGCTCCGGCCGGCGCAGCCCACCGGGCCGGCCCTGGCGGGCGCACCCCGCCTGGGCCCCGGCCTCCGCCCCACAAACCTTTTCAGCCCAGTCCAGCCGCCGCCGCAGCCCCGCCACATCCCCTCCGGAGCCCCCGCCGCACCCCCACCTCGCAGCCCCCGCTGCAGCTCCCGCAGCAGCCCTTGTCGCAGCCCCTACCGCAGCCCCTACCGCAGCCCCTGCCGCACCTCCCGCCGCACCTCCCGCCTCAACCCCCGTCGGTATGTTATCGGTCCGCACCATCTCCCGTACCATGATCCGAACATGCGAAATTAGAGCTAATTCGGCAAATTGTCGCCATTACCAAACAAATGCCGAGCGTCGGCCAGTTTATCTCCTGCCGGCCGAGATGAGCGGGCGATACGACCGGCTCGAAGCGGCTGTAATTGCCGCCAATTTGTGCTGAGCGCCCCCCGTCGCATGTTTGTCTCTCTCTCTCACACACACACCCTCCGCCCCCACCCCTCACACCGCCCATCACCACATTCATGTCTTCACGTCCTCATGACGTGGCTCGGAATCCAGGGCGGACTGTGCAGCGACTTGGCGGTGACGGTGACAATGACAGTACTCCTTACTGTTAGTGACACTGCCGGTGGGCAATGGTGGTGACAGTGACAGCAACGATGGCAATGACGATGATACTGACAGTAATGCTGTAGGTGGCAATGGAGGTGACAGTGACAGAGGAGGTGGCAAATGGTGGTGACAGTGACAGTAATAGTGACAGTGGAGGTGGCAAAGATGGCGACACTGGCTGTGGTGCTGTAGGCGACGGTGACACTGACTGTGAAATTGGTGGTGACATTGCCGATGACACTGATTGTCACACTAAAATTTACAGTGACGATGACATTGACGGTGACAGTAATGGTGACACTGATACTTATGATGATGCTAGGAACCATGCTGATTCTGACAGTGCCACTGACAGTGCCAGTTCCACTGACAGTAACAGTGCAACTGACAATGACAATGATTCTATTAGCAGCAGTGATAATGATCAAAAACAGTGACATTAACGCTGACAATGAGGGTAGGTCTAACAGTGACAGCGACCCTGGTGGTGACAGTCTCTCTCCCAGTGACAGTAATATTTATGGTTACAGAGCCATTTATGGTGGCAATGATTGTGACAGTATCAATAACGGTGTAAAATGACACTTATGATTGCAGTTTACACTAAGGGTGACAGTAACACTAACAGTGACGCTGACAGACAATGATAGTGGCAGTATATATATATATATATATATAAATATAATAAAATTAATATATATATATATATATATTTCATATATTTTTATACATAGATAGCGGTACTAATATATATCATGTATACATATATACATATATACATATATAGACGTTATCACTGATGTTACTCTGTATATATATATACATATATATATATATATTGACACCATTATATAGTATATATATTATATACAGTCATCGTCACTGTTAGAGTATACACTGCGACAATCACTGCTGCTGTATATATATATATATATATATATATATATATATATATATATATAAGAAATATATATATACATGTATATACATATATACACACACAAGCGACAGTGACCTATTAGTACTACGCGCCGCCCGGATACACCTACATGACTGCATGGACGCGGTGCTGGTATCACTGATATCTGTCGACAACACACACGCACACTTACCCACACACACCACACACCAGCTCAGTGTTTGAATGTGCGTTCCTGGCGCCCGGTGCAACGATTTCAACTTCCCCCCTTCCCAAGTCCCCCCCCCCCCCCGGGAATCTGAAAACGTTTTTAACTTCCCTCTGGGGAAATTTAAAACGTTTTCAGATTCCTGGGGGGAACTTAAAAACAGTTTTCAGATTCCTCCCCCTATTTTCAAATTCCCCCCTCCGGGAATTTAAAATTGTTTAAAAAACTTTAAAAAACGTTTTAAATTTCAGTCCTATAATATTTTTGTCTTAACCATCTTGGAGACTTTTTGTGTCATTTGTGGTTAAATATGTTTTATTGTATTGAAAAATAACAACAACAAAAAAAAAAGACAAAAAAAAAGAAGAAAATTCCCCCAAAATGGGAGGGTGGGAAAGTTAAAACGAGGGGGGGAATTTGAAAACGTTTTCAAATTCCCCTGGGAGGAATTTGAAAACGTTTTCAAGTTCCCAGGGGGGGAACTTGAATATGGGGGGAATTTGAAATCTTTACACCGGGCGTCCGTCGCCTCTCACGAACTGCGAGGCAGCGAGGATAGACACAACCACAAAGAAACTGAGACACCACCCATCTTTGCTGTCATTGTCGTCTGCTCTAACAAAATGTTGTCTGCTTTCTATAGAAATCATTTACGCGTGGTCGCAATGGAGGCTTTTAGGGTGGGGTATTACTATTAGCATTAGCTTCTTTTGGATACACTAATTGCCAGTATGTTTTTTTTAAAGGCATGAAGGAATTGAGAAATGTGTCCCTAAAACACCAACCGCAGCTGACCTACCTACTGCCTCACTTGACACTACTCAAACAATCTCAAATTAAATACACGTGCACATGGTTGAACACAGACAGCTCTATGATGCCACACAGCATTTAGTGGCGACTATGAAATGTGAGTAAATGTAACCCTTTCTCAGCGTATAGCTCTACAGTGTGTGTGTGGGGCAGGAGGGGTCACATAGTTGACAGGTGTTCGCTACACTGACGGTGACGGTGCACAGGTACGGACATGTATGTGACATTTATGTCACCTGGTCACAAAGAGGAGGTGGACGACCAGACGACCCTGGAGGACGTCGGGCCCTGATGCATCACGATGACATCCTCATGAGCACTGACCACATGCTCACATAGCACACTGCACCGAGCCGCGTTATTGTGACGTCATTCACTCATTGTGGTGCACGGCCAAACCAACCGGTTATGGTTTATGACGCACTCACACCCATCTCACACACACACGTCACACCCATCTCACACACGTATCACACACAAGTAACATTAGGTATCCCAAGTGCCTTGCCAATCCACCAATAATCTGTGTGTAGAACCTTAAAATTCATCATTTTCAATCTGTTGGTGTGTTCTAAGTTTTTCACCAATTGAAATAAAACCTAAAGCAGAATAAAGCTTCACATTTCTTCTTTCTAATAGTACCTTCTACATTAGCATATGCCTTTGAGCAGCTACAGAAAATCAATGCTTTGTCAAGTCCATTTATGTAGAAAATCACCTTTTGTTTCAACTAACTTATGCATGAAATTTTACACTGCTTCTTCAAACCTCTGATGCCCATTCACCAGAGCTAGCATCATCATGCCAATGATATCATTTTGTTGCCAATACTACAGGCCATATAGTCATATTTTGTCCTTGAATAAATTCTTTGTCCATCTATTTTAAATTTTAATTTAAAATGTTCAATTAACCACCATTTCGGAACCGAATAATGGATAACTTCGGGTTTTACATGAAAATAAAGATCCTTTTTTTCTTAAAATAAAGAAGTTACTCATGATTCTTAGCAATGCACGGTGTGAAGGTGTAAATTTGAGACAAAATAAATGTTGGCTCTACTTAAGAATTGAATGCTAAAGTTGTTATGCAATGTGCCAGTTGTTATGCAATGTGCCATAAACACACTGCCCACACACACACAGGGTTTGAAAACTTAAAAAAAAAAACCATTCATATCTATCAAATTGTATTGTATGTAACGTAAACAGAAAGAGCATGTTGAAGGTAGTACAGTGTGAAAATTTCATGCAATTATCTTGTACGGGTGCTTTTCTGTACCAAATAAGCCTGTTCAAAGTTGGGCATTTCCTTTTACCGGATTTTATCACTTGTCAAATTGAGCTCTGGACCATTTTAAACCTATTTTTTTAAGCTTTTCCCAAGCATATGTAGTCCTGAAAAAAAATAGCAATGACAAGACTCATCAGTAGGTTAGGGATAAATCAGAATAATTTAATATGGGTGCCAATTTTTTCCACAACCAAGCACCCAAAAGTGGTCCAAAGCAAAATTTGGAAATTGGTGAAATTGAGGAAATTGTGATTTCACGCATTTTTGAAGATGTATATCTTGAAATGTAACCACATCAGACCCCTGGATCTTTGTATTCTCATTGTATAGGCCATGGATTTGAAGGAAAAAATACAGAAAGTCTGATAGGGTGGTTACTTTTAATTCTTGGGGCCATCAAAAATGCTATCTTTTTAGTTTTGGGTGACCCAATTAAGTAACAACCTAAAAAAGTCCATATCTTCTTTAATATTAGAGCGATTTTCACGAATGAAGTGTCATTTTATTTCAAATTAAATATACTAACAGGTGAAATCCATTAAATCAAACTCCAAACTATTTTTGAATATCACTTGGGATACCTAGTAACATACGGCTTACACACGGCTTACACACGGCTCACACGCAGCTCACATACATCTCACACACAGCTTACACCTAGCTCACATACAACTCACACAGGTCACACACAGCTTACACACAGCTCTCTCACACAGCTCACACATATCTCACACACAGCTTTCACACAGCTCACACATATCTCATACATATCACACACACACCTTACCCATCTCACATACAACTCATACATATCTCACACACAATATACACGCAGCTTACACATATCTCACACACAATTCACTTACACTTCATACCGTTTGAACTCCCAGACACCATTAGGACGGCCTGCCGCAGTTCTCGCCCGCCCCATTACAACGAAAGTACACTGTAGTAGTCCTAACTAGTGTATACACAATATCATATTTCAAATCAAATCACGTCATATTAGGAAATCAATGAATATGGGCATGTTCAGCTACGTCAATGATTTGAATTCAACAATGGCATATGGTCAGAATTTAGTTACTGTTTTGGTTTAGCATTGTCATCCTGGGGTCGTATGCACCAATCGGTGATAGGCACCGGTTAGCTACCGGGGTAGCGGCGGGTTGGAGAGGTGTGTGAATCGGTATGCACCAATGTACTAGCCGGTGCGGATAGCTAACCATGAAGTTATTTATAGATTTGGGAATTCCCTCGAGTCGACAATATGAATAATGCCGCCAATGCGGCGGCGGAGTTAATATCGGTTCGAATTTAGGGTTAAATTGATAAGATTTCACTTATTGCATATGTAATTCTGTTAAATATGACAGCATTGAATAGATTTGGGCCTAATATATTGCCGTCAATTCGGTGGCGGTGGCGGCGGCCATTTTTAGTTGACATTGGACAGTATGGACAGTATGGATATCGACGTCGCTGCAGAGGCGGCGATTTGTTTACTTTACATTTGTCGATTCGACAATATGAATAACGCCGCCAATGCAGTGGGAGCGTTAATAACTGTTCGATTTTATTGTTAATTTGAATCAATTTCACTTATTGCGTATGCAGGGTATGCAGGTATTGCACATACAGGGTATGCAGGTATTGCAATACCTCAGGGAGTTTGACGCCCCTGCAGAGTTGTAAACCACTGCCTTGTGGTATAGGTTCTTGACAGAACTGAAGGCTAAGGGAGCAAACCCTGAACAGAAAACCATGTCACTGTGGCAGCATCAAGGGCAGTTGATGTATGGAACTCCCAACATCTCCCGACCAGCCACTGCAGGGACAAATAGCTTTGCGCCTGTCTGGACATGTTCTTGCCAGTGTGAAACCTCTATTTGCTCCCCGAGATAGTGCCACTTGTAACTTGCAAAAGCCAGCAGCACTTCAACACTTTTGCAGGCAGCTTTCATGAAATATACAACCGCACAATACCATCAAGAACCCTGAAGCTGAGAGACATTAAGACCGACTCATGGACATCACTCTCACAGCAGAGAGCTAAATGAAGAGTGGCAGTCAAGTAATGAGAGCAGTCTTTGTCGCATCGCGACCGACAGCATGATGATGATGATGATTGCATATGTAAATCTGTCAAATATGATCGCATTGAATAGATTTGGGTATAATATATCGGGAGCCGCCACACTAACCGCACCGGATAGGCCGTAACCCCAACTCAGAAAGTGGTCTAGCTTAGCCTAGGCTAAATTCCACGGTTAGCGTTAGCTCCGATTGGTGCATGCCGATTTCTCACATTTAGCCGTGTGGAGCTAGCCTAGGCGCGGTTACGGCCCTAACACCGATTGGTGCATATGGCCCCTGGGGCCATATGCACGAATCGGGGTTAGGCTTAGCCGGAGTTAAGGCGCTAGCCGCGGTTAGCTACCTCAGGGTAGCGGGGGGTTTGAGAAATGTGTGAATCGGTATGCACCAATGTTTTAGCCGCCGCAGATAGCTAACCGTGAGTTTATTTATAGATTTGGGAATTCCCTTGATTTGACAATATGAATAACGCCGCCAATGCAGCAGGAGCGTTAATAATGGTTCGATTTTAGGGTTAATTTGATTAAATTTCACTTATGACATATGTAATTCTGTTAAATATGACAGCATTGAATAGATTTGGGCCTAATATATTGCCGCCGATTCGGTGATGGCGGCAGAGATGTGTGTTTTGTTGATATGGGACAGTATGGATATCGACGTTGCTGCGGCGGCGGCGATTTGTTTACTTTACATTCGTCGATTCGACAATATGAATAATGCCGCCAATGCGGTGGGAGTGTTAATAACAGTTCGATTTTAGGGTTAATTTGATTAAATTTCACTTATTGAGTATGTAAATGTGTTAAATATGATCGCATTGAATAGATTGAGACACACACATGCACACTAACCACCCCGGCTAGCAGTAAAACCTGATTTGAAAATGGTTTAGCTTAGCCTAGGCTAAATTTTGTGGTTAGCGCTAACACCGATTCGTGCATACCGATTTCTCACATTTAACCGTGTGGAGCTAGCCTAGCCACGGTTACGGCCCTAACACCGATTCGTGCATATGGCCCCAGGTGTTTAGGAATTAGATCTAAACACAGTTCTGAAGAAAGTGCTTAGAATATGCTTTGTTCAATAAACTATGAAAAAAGGTGAGAAACTGAATTTCTTAGCTGCGTTCAGAAAATAAACAGGAGAAGAACAAGGTGGTGTTTGGCATGTATTGCTGGGCTGTCACATTACGGCGTATGGCGGGAGCGTATTGAAAACCTACGTACGCCATCGGGTGCCACTTTCGGGTGTGTTTGAGCGTATGCGTAGCGTATGCGTAGCGTATGCGTAGCGTATGCGTAGCGTATGGGAGCGTGCCAGGACATTTTTTGACATTTTGGGCCATACGCCCACATAGGTCGTGTTTTTTTGAGTATGCACAAAAAAAAAAGGACGGACGAATTTATGAAAGCGTATGGCGGCGTATGCATCATAAGCTTCACATACGCCGGCGTGTTGCGGCACTGGCGGCGTATGCGTAGCGTATGCGTAGCGTATGAGTAGCGTATGCGTAGCGTATGCGGCGTATGGCGACGTATATGACGTAAGCCGCTACGCCGCCATACGCTTCCGCCATACGCCGTAATGTGACAGCCCCTTACTCTAGTTACAGCACTGAGGCCGAAGTGGGCCGAGTGCGGTACCGCGTGAAATATTGAACCATTCTCTTCGAATAGCACTAGTAACGTTTCATCAGTCTTGTGCCATTCTGAAAGGACAATTCAGCAAACAGACCAATGTTGTCTTGAAGTAGCAGGTGTCCTCTCATCAGAGGAACAGACAAAAGAGCCATATAACATTAAGTGCATTGTGTGGTCTCTGTAGCCAGTGTAGTCTCTGTGCCCTAGTGGTTACAGTGTTGAACTTGTAATCTGAAGTTGTTTGGTGGTGTGGGTTCAAACCCCATGCAGTCCAAACCTTTATTCTGGAGATTGAAAAGGTTCAGAGACGTGCAACGAAATTAGTTGAAGTTATAAAGGACTTACCCTATGAACAAAGGCTTAGGGAATTGAAACTTCATACCCTTTCCTACAGGAGGAAAAGAAGTGAAGTTAAGGCAACACAGTTTCTCAAACAGGATCATAAATATATGGAACAGTCTCCCACAAAATGTTATTGATGCCGAGTCAATAAATTCATTCAAGAACAGATTAGAAAAAGCATGGGCTGATGATCCAGGGAAATTTGACCCCTTATTCACCACATGCTACTAATTATTCCTTGTGTTGCTTATTTACTTGCACTCAAGCAAAAATGAGAGACAAATAAGTGTTCACGCTTCCTGTCTACCATTCGCTATATTGCTATAAATATTCCCATACGGCAGTGGGAAGCCAATGAAAGGGGGTCAGTGAAGACGGGTTCACCGACCAGCCAGCCCTCATGATCCTCCACAGTGGCCCCCTTCGTGATAAACCTTAAATGTTGCCAGGACGTAAAACTCCAACAAGCAATCCTCCACAGTAAAACCATCTCGTAGAATAATGTAAATGAGTGAGGTTCATATGAAATGGCACCATTAGATTCTATACAACACTGATAGTGATACTGGCACCCCGAGTTCCATTAGGTCCTTCAGGAAGGACTCAAGCTGTTACATGCCGGGTCACAGCTTCAGCTTGCACACCTGGGGCCATATGCAGGAGTCAGTGTTAGCGGGGTTTCGTGTTAGAGCCTATTACCGTTTAGCTATCACCGATGTCGGGAAATCTGTCAAGTCGTATGCAGGAGCGCGTAACACTCTCATTATAGCTAAACGTGAATTTATTTATAGATTTGGGAAATCCCTCTGCCTTTGTAGCCGTATATTATGCTCAAATCTATTGAATGCGATCATATTTAACAGAATTACATACGCAATAAGTGAAATTTTATCAATTTAACCCTAAATTCGAAGCGTTATTAAGGCTACCGCCGCATTGGCGGCGATATTAATAGTTATATTTTCGAATCGACGAATGTAATGTAAACAAATCGCCGCAGCCGCCGCATCGACGTCGCTTTCCATACTGGCAGCGGCGGCCATTTGTTTACTTTACGTTCGTCGATTCGAAAATATAAGTATTAATATCGCCGCCGTTACGGCGGCAGCGTTAATATTGCTTCGAATTTAGGGTTAATTTCATGAAATTTCACTTATTGCGTATTTAATTCTGTTAAATATGACAGCATTTAATAGATTTGGCTACAACGTTACGCTAACACCGCCCGTAAACGTCATATGAAACGGGGTTAGTGTCGCGGACCTTAAACGTGTGGTGTTAGGCCTATCACTCACTCGTGCATACCAACTTTTCGGCGCTAAACCAGAAATCCGCTCAAAACGCGTTTTGGCTCGCTAACACTGACTCCTGCATATGGCCCCAGGGGCCACATGCAGGACGCGGTGTTAGCAAGCCAAAACGCGTTTAGACGGGATTTCTGGTTTAGCGCCGAAAAGTCGGTATGCATGGAACTCCCAACATCTATTGAATGCGATCAGGAACTGTGTCAAGTCGTATGCAGGAGCGCGTAACACTTTCATTATACCTAGACGTGAATTTAATTATAGATTTGGGAAATCCCTCTGCGTCTGTACCCATATATTAGGCTTAAATATATTAAATGCTTTCATATTTAACAGAATTAGATACGCAATAAGTGAAATTTGATGAAATTAACCCTAAATTCGAAGCAATATTAACGCTGCCGCCGTAGCGGCAGGGATATTAATATTTATATTTTCGAATCGACGAAGGTAAAGTAAACAAATCGCCGCAGCCGCCGCATCGATGTTGCTTTCCATACTGGCGGCGGCGGCGATTTGTTTACTTTACGTTCGTCGATTTGAAAATATTAATATTAATATCGCCGCCGTTGTGGCGGCAGCATTAATATTGCTTCGAATTTAGGGTTAATTTGAATAAATTTCACTTATTACGTATTTAATTCTGTTAAATATGATAGCATTGAATAGATTTGGCAACAACCTTATGCTAACACCGCCCTTAAACATCCTATGAAACGGGGTTAGTGTAGCCGACCTTAAATGCGTGGTGTTAGTGTAACACCGCCTCCCGCATACCGATTTTTCAGCGCTAAACCAGAAATCCCGTCTAAACGCGTTTTGGCTCGCTAACACCGCGTCCTGCATATGGCCCATGATGTTTAAGGGTGGTGTTAGCGTAAGGTTGTGGCCAAATCTATTCAATGCTGTCATATTTGACAGAGTTAGGTGCGCAATAGGTGAAGTTTTATCAATTTAGCCCTGAATTTGAGGCGTTATTGGGGCTACCGCCGCATTGGTGGCGATATTGATAGTTATATTTTCGAGTCAACAAACGTAGGGTAAACAAATCGCCGCCGCCGCCACATCGACGTCGCTTTCCATACTGGTGGTGGCGGTTTGTTTACTGTGCGTTTGTCGATTCGAGGATATAAATGTTAATATCGCCGCCGTTACGGTGGCAGCGTTGATGTTGCTTCGAATTTAGGGTTGATTTCATCAAATTTCACTTATTGCATGTCTAATTCTGTTAAATATGATAGCATTTAATATATTTAAGCCTAATATATGGGTACAGACGCAGAGGGATTTCCCAAATCTATAAATAAATTCACGTTTAGCTATTATGAAAGTGTAACGCGCTCCTGCATACGACTTGACACAGTTCCTGACGTCGGTGATAGCTAAACGGTAACAGGCTCTAACACCAAACCCGGCTAACAGTGACTCCTGCATATGGCCCTGACAGAAGGTGGCGAAGGTGGTGAATACACATACACAAAGTGCTATTTTATCTCATGTATAATAATTGCTAGGAAATTCTCACCGAAATCTACATTAGAAATATGGATGTTTGTTTTTTGTTTTACGTCCTAGCAACATCTAAGGTCATTTCAGGACGGGTACTGACTTACGACAGTGTGCACTCATGGCGACCTTATAGTGCTTCCCCACTGGGAGACCAGGCCACCAGCACTATGACCTGATTTCCCACTCAGTCACATTATCCTGACAATGAGAACACCAGTCCTTGCCCTGTTATAATAAATATGAGAGCCAGGCTAGGAAGCGACAAGTATCAATTTTTAAGTCATTGATTTGACTCGACCAGGGTTCGAACCCACGATCCCATGGGTTCGGATCCCCCGAGCTCTCAAAACAGGATACGGACGCTCAACTCATTCGGCCATCGCGTCTGGTCTAGAAATATGGAAAGAACCAGACCCTAAGTTAGATCATCAAGAGACATGTGGTTGTGCAAAGTGAGTTTAAAGTGTTGGGCCTATACTGAAGGATAGGAGTGAGAGGTGCATTGACCCCCAACTTCCGGCGTGTAAGCTAAAGCCGTGACCCGGTGTGCTACATCACAACTTCAGTTCTTTTTGAGGGACCAGCGGAACTCGGAATGTCGGTATTATAGAGGTTTATAAACAAGAAAACCTACTCCATAGCAAAAGTATGAACGATTGCAAATTTGAAATCCATTTCCTATACCATATTACCTATGTTATTTCACCCGTCCCCTTCCTCCCGCACAGAACAGACTGGATATTTGAGGTCTAATCAAGTACCTAGGAATTCATCTTTCAAGTACCTATAGAAAAAGTACCTATATCAACTCATTTTGAAATTTTGAAATCTACAGACTCTGAAATGCCAATTCCAGCCATTTCAAGGAGGTTACATACTGCGGGGCGGGGGGCACTTACCCCCTTTCCCCTCCCACCCCGCTATCTACGGCCCTGCTAGTACTTTACGACAGGTAACGTGGGTTGTTAAAAACCCAAGACTCCTATCGCACACGAGGACACCACGCTAAGATCACATGATTGATCAGCACTCCCCACAACCATTGCTTCGTTGCTTCCTTCCTTCCTTGTTACGCAGTTTTGCCGCCAGTTGGCATTTCTTGGCACCCTTCCAGCAGACGTCGACTTGGCCATATGTCAATCATTTTCTGCGCGCACATTCACGTCCAATCTCCATTATAGCCATTAAGAAAGTCCCCTTCATTAACGTGGCTCTGATTACATCTGCGCTTATTAATTACCGATAACGGGAGCGGTGGAACACCGCACCAGCGCCATGACCCAGATACGGCCGTGGCTACAGTCACATATGGCTGCTTGCACTGCTGCTGTCCGTGGTGGTGACGTCACTTCCGGTGGTAAAGGGCAGGGTGTGGAGGGTGAGGGTTGCAGGGTGGTAGTGGTTGTAGTGGTGGTAGTGGTGGTGGTGGTGGTAGTGGTGGTTGTAGTGTTAAGGTAGTGGTGGTGGTGGTAGTCGTGGTGGTAGTGGTATTGCTGTTATTGGTGGTGGTAGTCGTAGGGTAATGGTGGTGGTGGTGGTGGTAGTGGTCGTAGAGGCGGTGGTAGTGGTGGTGGTGATGGAAGTGGTGGTGGTGGTGGTAGTGGTCGTAGTGGCGGTGGTAGTGGTGGTGATGGTAGTGGTGGTGGTAGTGGTGATGGTAGTGGTGGTGGTAGTGGTTGTACTTGTAGTGGTGGTGGTAGTGGTGGTGGTAGTGGTAGTGGTCGTAGAGGCGGTTGTAGTGGTGGTGGTGATGGTGGTGGTGGTGGTGGTAGTGGTCGTAGTGGCGGTGGTAGTGGTGGTGATGGTAGTGGTGGTGGTAGTGGTGATGGTAGTGGTGGTGGTAGTGGTTGTAGTGGTGGTGGTAGTGGTGGTGGTGGTGGTAGTGGTAGTGGTGGTGGTAGTGGTGGTGCTGGTGATGGTGGTAGTGGTAGTGCTGGTGGTGTGGTGGTGGTGGTGTGGTGGTGTTGTTAGCTGGTTAGTGCTGCTAGTGGTGCAGGTGTTGTTGTTAGTGGTGCTGGTGCTGTTACAGTGTTAGCGCTGGTGCTGGTGCTGGTGCTGGTGCTAGTGGTGGTGTTAGTGCTGCTACTGTGCTAGTGGTGCTGGTGCTGTTCGAACTGCTGGTGCTGCTGGTGATGGTGTGTATATGTGAGGGAGTGGAGGGGGGGGGGGAAATTTAATACACACTTCATACAGTGTTATTCTATTAATGACAGATGACTGCTTGATGAGTATGCCTTGGGAGTACATTACAATCACGACTGACATGACTAAAATTACATACCCAGGACAAGTGGACCTGGCTGCCACGTCTCACGCAAGTGCCACATGCCCACGTGTGGACCTCATTTATATAAAAATGTAAGCTTAGAGTTACATAAATCGATAATCACATGTTTATTTCGAACACAATACACTTAGTAGATTTGATTCTACATATCCAATTTACATACGAGTGTACTCATTCACCATTTACTTGCCTCAACCACCCCGGTTAAGAACATTAAACCTGCTAGCCTTGACAGGCAGCGATGTGACCTAATTAACATACAATTACACTTATGCTTATCCTCTTCTGCTTAGGAAATTAGACATCAATGCCTGTTAGCAGGTTTGGCCTGTCTAAGAGGGACCTAGTGAAATTATAGTTTTCGTGTGGCGAGCGCTGACTGTAGTGGTTATTTACCCAGTGCTTATCGAGGGGTCCTTTGAAAGAGTTTAAGCTTGGGGTGTTCACTACATCAGCTGGTAGTCTGTTCCACATGTTCCCGGCTCTTTCAGTGAGGAAGTTTTGACGAACTCGCTTGTTAGTCCTGGGTTTGACGATCTTCTTATTAGGCCCTCTGGTTATCAGACCGTGTGTTGGCTCAAGTATGATGTACCAGTTTTTGATTGTATACGTTCTGTTGAGGTGTTTGTAGATCTCAATGAGGTCTCCCCGGTCCCTTCTGTCATATAGGCTTGGCAGGTTTAGTGAGTCAAAGCACTTTGAGAAGTCTAAGTAGACAGCGTCTACATCACCTCCACCATCCATGATCTCTGTGTAATGGTACCTAGTAATGTTGCATTACAGGTGATTGAACTGGTGCGTATGCACAAATTATGGTGCATGTTTAAACTTCAAATATCTCCACCTGCTCCACTTTGACATGCTTACCTAAAGTAAAATCCCTTGATTCGGTAAAGGTGAAGGTTCCGGCTTCCTATTGACCAATTCTTTGACTACTCAGACTTATCCATGATAGGTAGTATAAATCTTCAATAAACAAAAAATATAGAAACAAGAACACTGTAGATGCTTTATTTGTTATAGTGTAATGGGAAAAGAAGCAATGCAGCCCCTGGTACAAATATAATGTTTAATATAGCTGATACAGCATCACCTCAACACCTCAAAATAAGGCGAGTCCACTTTGATACTTGTACTAGTTGTAGGGAAGTTAACTTGCGTTGCATGGTACATACTGGTATGGTATACACATCACTAACGTTGAAGGGGGGCCGTTAATTGAGCGATACGACGCGATTAATCATTCTCTCCTAACGCCACTCATTTGACCGGTACTACTTTCAAGTTTGGCCAGTTCACACGAGAAGCAATACCATAAATGGAAAAGAAAGTAGTCCTTGTCTAGTTTCAATTTAAATATACAATCCAAAAATACATTTAATTACAATTTTGGTAATTGTAACTAGTAATAGAATAATATTCTGGTTATGTAACGAAAGATTGGTCGTAATGCGAAGCATTATGTTTGATGCGAGGAGAGGAAGAGACCCTCCCCCCGCCCCACGCTGTCGCGCTGCTTTCTCACCTCGGCAGACGGCGCGGCGCGCCGCCCCCTCCCCCGCCCTCCGCGCGCGTGGCGCTCACGCCTCGCCCGACGCCGCTGCTCGCCACCTGTCGCCCTCCCCCGGGCCGGCAGCTTTCACACTCACCTGCTGTCGCCCCTCCCTCTCCCCTTATAAGGCCGCCCCCTGGCCTCCCTCAGGCACTCGCCTTCCTGCCGCCTCCCAGGTCTCTCCTTTCTTCATTCGGCTCTCCACCTCGGACCTCTTCCCCACCACATCTGCAGCATGCCTCAAGGGAAGGGACGTGGACGAAAGGGCTCCCGGGCCGCCCCCCGCACCCCGGGGCCCTCTCCAACTCCCAGGAGGGACGAGTCGCCGGCCTCCGCCTCGGCATCTCCCGCGGCGACCTCGGGCCCCGCCTCGGGCGCCGAGATCGCCCTAGTCCTGGAGGCTCTCCAGCGCATCCAGCTGGAGCATCGCCAGGCCACCGCCGACATCCACGCCCGGATCGACTCCCTGGGCACCGGGGAGGCCCCGACACCTCGGGCGCCTGCCACCACCACGGCCCGGCCCCGGCCGCCACCTCAGGCGACCCCACCGGGGGCCGCGCACCCGGAATATGAGAGGTACCGCCACCTCTCCCAAGCCCCCCCCCATCACCTCCCTGCCCCCACCAGGAGGAGCGGACCCGATACAGCCCCGCCTCCGCGGCCGACGCCGTCCGGGACATCCTGGCATCCGCCGAGGCGCGGCACTGCACCAGGCGCCAAGGGATCCCGGCCAGCTACATCTTCCCCTCCGACCTGGTGAAGCGAGGGCCCGAGAGGAAGCCGGTGAAGAGGGGGGAGGCGACGAAGGACGAATATACCCTCGCCCTCCTCACCCTCATCGACCACCCCGACTTCCCCACCCACTCCGCCCAGGGACTCCACCACCACCACCTCACAGTCTGCCGGGACAACCTGATTTACCCCTGGGCAACCGTCCGCCGGTACTCCGAGACCGTGTTTACAGCGATCGCGGACGGAACCCTCCCCCAGGGGTGGCATGACCCGGTGGCCCTCAACCTCATGAGGCTAGACTGCCTGGCCATGCCCGAGGAGCAAGCCATCGCCGCCCCTGCCCGCCTACCCGACCCTCTCCACCGAGGCGCCCACCTCCCCCGACCTCAAGCTGACGCCCGCGCCACCTACGACAGGGAGACCCACGGCGCCCCCTGCCCGGCCTGGAACCGCGCCCACGCCTCATGCGATCGGGCCCGCCTCGGGGAGGCCCACGGTGAGGCGGGGGACACGCGCCGTCACGTCTGCGCATACTGCGCCAATGTGAGGCGCCTCCTCACCATGCACAGCGAGGCCGACTGCATCACGAAACAAACCCGTGAGCGCCAGACCCCCCCCCACCACCTCGGCAGATTTTTGATCCGCCGGCCTCCCCCCGGCCGGCCCGGGGGGACCCCTCCGGCGCCTCACCCCCACCACTGCCGACAGCCCCGCAAGCCCCGCCGACAACCTCCCAGCGACCATCGAACGCAGCGCCGCCAAGTCCCAGCCGAGGATCATCACCTCGGGCATCACACCTCGGACCGCATCCCAGCCCAGCCTCAGGAGGAACCCTCTGCCACCGATCCTCACGACACCGCCTTCAACACCGCCGCCCAGACCCCGACCACCACCCCACCCAGCCCCGAGGACTTCGCTGCCCCCCTGCTCGACCCTCATCGGACCTCCTCACCGGATCCCGCCAAGGAGCGGGCCTCCCCCTTTTTGGCCGCTCTCCCTGTCGACGCAGGCCCGGGACACTCCCTGCCCCGAGAGGGAGCCTGACCCCCGACACGGCCCACCTCTCGGCCGGCCCGTCCCACCTGCTCCGCCTCGGGCGCGCCGCCAGCCCTCTCCGCCCAGACCTTCACCTCCGGACCCCCGCCTCTGGCGCCCCGGCCCTCCGCCTCGGGCGTGCCTCGAGCCCTCCCCTACTTTTGGTGGAGGGCTCCTCGGCACCCCCTCACTCCACTGACATTTGAACTCTGTTCCTATATTTACTCCGCTCTTCATTTATTTTATCCTTCATTATTTACTTCTTTCCTCGTTTACCCTGTTTACCCTGTATGCCCTGTATGCTTTCTGAGGCGAAAATAAAAACCTTTTATTTCCATCCCCGCCTCCTCTCTTCCTTTTCGCGCATCGGTCGTAATGCGAAGCATTACGTTTGATGCAAGGAGAGGAAGAGACCCCCGCCCCGCGCTGTCGCGCTACTTTCTCACCTCGGCAGACGGCGCGGCGCGCCGCCCCCTCCCCCGCGTCGCGCGGCGCTCACGCTTCGCCCGACGCCGCTGCTCGCCACCTGTCGCCCTCCCCCGGGCCGGCAGCTTTCACACTCACCTGCTGTCGCCCCTCCCTCTCCCCTTATAAGGCCGCCCCCTGGCCTCCCTCAGGCACTCGCCCTCCTGCCGCCTCCCAGATCTCTCCTTTCTTCACCACCCACCCACCCTACACTCCTACCACCTTCCCCTCCTCCGGTGGAGGGCTCCTCGGCACCCCCTCACTCCACTGACATTTGAACTCTGTTCCTATATTTTGACATTTGAACTCTGTTCCTATATTTACTCCTCTTCATTTATTTTATCCTTCATTATTTACTTCTTTCCTCGTTTACCCTGTTTACCCTGTATGCCCTGTATGCTTTCTGAGGCGAAAATAAAAAACCTTTTATTTCCACCCCCGCCTCCTCTCTTCCTTTTTGCGCATCAATGTCATCTTTCTGCATTTACGGTTACAGGACTTGATTTCATGGATTTATATCAAACTAGACTTGGCCGATAAGTGGTCTTGTTTGATATTAAACTAAACTTGGCCACTAAGTGGTTTCGTCCAGTTTGATATCAAACTAGACTTGGCCGCCAAGTGGCCTCATCTAGTTTAATATCAAACTACACTTGGCCCCCAAGTGCCCTCGTCTAGTTTGATATCAAACTACACTTGGCCCCCAAGTGCCCTCGTCTAGTTTGATATCAAACTACACTTGGCCACCAAGTGCCCTCATCTAGTTTAATATCAAACTACACTTGGCCCCCAAGTGGCCTCATCTAGTTTAATATCAAACTACACTTGGCCCCCAAGTATCGGGATAATGTGACTGAGTGGGATATTTGATCATGTTGCCAGCAGCCTGGCCTCCTAGTGGGGCAGCACTATGAAGTGTCCTATAAGTGCACAGTGTCACAAGACATTAGACGTAAAACCCAAACAAAGATTTTCTTTAGGTTTGAGTAATTTTGATTAAAAATGGTTAACTTAGGAGATATTTCAAGTGAAACATGCAATATAAATTTGGAGTGAACCCTGAAATGCTGGACAGCATAGACTTATGTGACTCACAGCACTGGCGGGTTTCTGTTCAAGTGATTTAATATTCTTTCTCTGCAACAATGCATGTTTAACACGCGAACCCTTATGTGGAAATGTGAGATTAAATGTGGAACGCAGGAGAAATTCGCTGTGGCGAGATGCATTTTTACCTGACTTTTTAAAATTGCTATTTTGAAAAGGGTAGGGTTTCACTCCAAATTGATGTGACAATGCCTGAGAAACAAGAATTTAACAAAACTAAACCGGCTTACCTTAGTGCATTGTCTTGCACTCATAGTTGGTCCATTAGCATTTATAACCTTACTGAGTGAGATATCGGGCCATATAGTGCCGGTTGCATGGTACTCGCATTGGGGAAGCTACTAAAAAGCAACCTTTACTGGCAATGTCCGTCGGTGTCAATCCTGATATGACCTCAAATGTTGCTCGGGGGCCAAATCCCAAATAGTCAAATCTAAGAGCATTGCTTCAGCCTTGGGGTAACACAAATTTGAGTTACCGAAATTGCAGGAATTGCAGGAAAGTAGCATTGTCTCTGTGCAGTGTTTGGTGAAGAAGTAATTCCTCTTCCTGTTTTAGTATTCTTTTTTTCTTTTTCTTGAAGATTTATACTGCCTATTATGGATAAGTCTGAATAGACTTGTTTTCACCATTGGACAGTTTGTCGATAGAAAGCCCGAGCCTACACTTTTACTGAACCAACGGATTTTAAACCTCCCACACCACATAGACATGGTATGAGAGCAACTGGCCTTTGATGATGCTGTAAGTTATCCACAGTGGTGGAAATCCAAATTGGCAGAGCAGGGGGCACGGGGAATCAAACCACCGAGCTTCAGATTAGGAGTCCGACTTAGAAAAAAGTCAGACACTCTAACCACTCCGGCACAGAGAACACCAATTAAAGTGTATTAAAGTAGTACTAATCTGCATGATAATGTATGCTTTCCAGACAATAGTTGCTGCAGTATACAGCAGTACAAATCAACATGGTAATATATATAATATATAATGGAAACAATGGGGGACATCCGATTTTTTAGTTCAAATTCCTGCCGTTGGCATCACCACTGAACTAGTGGGCCTAAAGCCGGACGGACCGACCATCAACCGGACACGTACCGGACTGTAAATATATTAGGTTGATCATTATATAATCTATCACACCTACACCCCCACCACATCCCTTAACCCCCACCACACACCTACACCCCCCCACCACATCCCTAAACCCCCACCAGACATCTACACCCCACCACATCCCTAAATCCCCACGAGACACCTACACCCCCACCACATCCCTAAACCCCCACCAGACACCTACACCCCCAACACATCCCTAAACCCCCACCACACACCTACACCCCCACCTACACACATCTACACCCGCACCACATCCCTAAACCCCCACCACACACCTACACCCCCACCACATCCCTGAAACCCCCACCACACAGCTACACCCTGACCACATCCCTAAACCCCCACCCACACATCTACACGTGGGGGTTTGGTGTGGTTGGGGGTTTTGGGGGTGGGTTGGCCCACCACATCCCTAACCCCTACCACACACCTACACCTCCACCACATCCCTAAACCCCCACCACACACCTACACCCCCACCACATCCCTAAACCCTCACCACACACCTACACCCCCACCACACACATCGTCCCCACCACACACCTACACCCCCACCACACCCCTAACCCCTACCACACACCTACACCACCAGAGACCTACTCCACATCCCTAAACCCCCATCACACACCTACACCCCACCAAATCCCTAAACCCCGACCACACACCTACACCCCCACCTACACACACCTACACCGCCACCACATCCCTAAACCCCCACCACACACCTACACCCCCAACCTACACCCACCTACACCCCCACCACATCCCTAAAACCCCCACCAGACAGCTACACCCCACCACATCCCTAAACCCCCACCAGACACTTACACCCCCACCACATCCCTATACCCCCACCAGACACCTACACACCCACCACATCCCTAAACCCCCACCACACACCTACACCCCCACCACATCCCTAAACCCCCACCACACACCTACACCCCCACCAAATCCCTAAAACCCCCACCACACAGCTACACCCTGACCTACACACACCCTACCCCCACCACATCTAAACCCCACCACACACCTACACCCCCACCACATCCCTAAACCCCCACCACACAGCTACACCCTGACCACACTCCTAAACCCCCACCACACACACACCCCAACCACATCCCTAACCCCCCACCATACACCTACACCCCCACCACATCCCTAAACCCCCACCACACACCTACACCCCCACCACATCCCTAAACTCAATGAATCAATGCATTGTCAATGGCCGTGAGCAATCTTCATATAAAAAAAAAGAAATATCTCTAAAAATACACAAGTTAGATACAACCCTTTTGGAACTCATATAGAACATATATTCAACAAACAGATTATATTAAATTTATAAGGTTTGGGTTCTGAATTTCTATTAATTTTGAATAAAATTGACGTTTTGAACTGCGTGTATCGGCAAACTCAATGCATTGTCAATGGCCGTTTACGCCCACTAGTACCGACGCGCCACCAAGTGTCGGAAAAATGAACTACGCCAAATTTCCCCCATTCCCGTCGTATTTTTATACTCGCATCATTCGTTGTACATCACATATACACATGCTTTTCAAACTACAACTGTTATATTGTATTTCCAAAAGTAGTAAGCTGCATAATTATGTATGCTTCCAGACTATAGCTGTTACAGTATATTCTTTCTAGACTATCATTGTAAAACGGTATTAACAACAGTAACCTGCATGATGATGTAGGCTTACCAGACTATACCTGTTACAGTATATTCTTTCTAGACTAGCATTGTAAAACTGTATTAACAACAGTACTAACTTGCATGATGATGTATGTTTACAAGACTATAGCTGTTACAATATATTCTTTCTAGACTAGCATTGTAGCACTGTATTAACAACAGTACTAACCTGCATGATGGTGTAGGCTTTCCAGAATACATCTGCTCTATTACAATAACAACAGTACTAACATGCATGATGATGTATGCTTTCCAGAATACATCTGCTCTATTACAATAAC
>JASIRB010003873.1:0-14310 GCA_030323885.1 Branchipolynoe longqiensis
CCTCATGATTCAGTGTAGACATATAGGATTATAAGGAATCACGATTCATGATTTACGATGTGGAAAAGAACAAATCTACTAAGGAAAGGGTTAGTATTTCATTAAATTGTTGTGGGACATTAGAGAGAATAACAGATGTTGTTATTAACTCGCATTGATGATGATTGTGATGTTTTGCTATGTGAAGGTTGGGAAAGGTAAAACAGTGAATGGGAGAGAGTCTATTGACACCTGATAAACTTCCAGGATGTTATGGATTGGGAAGTATCTCTCACCTTGGCATATACCAGATCATTTGTAAATCATTTTACTTCATGTGTCCGGTCTTAGGCAGGGTGGAAATAAAATTGCCCTTCTTTTCCCGCCCAATATATTCCTCCTCTAACACAATAACGTTTTTGAGCTGAGAATAAAAAGTCTCATATTCTGGAAGACTGGGGTGAGAACATTTTGAAAAGTTTGTTATCCATTCATAAGGTAAATAACTCTTCAAATTCTGAATCTGAATAAGCCATAAGAAACTTGGAATATGTTCACTTGCGAGAAAAAGACTGATATCTAAAAGACAAACTTCTTTATTACAATAGTGGTGTATTGATTCACTTTTCTAACAATATAGTTCAATTCTCTTTCAAGTTTGAAGTGTTTTGGGAATGAAACCCGCACAACTGGAATATCATACCTTCTAGAGTTAATTCCTAAACAAGGAAGGGAGTAACAATATGTCTCAAACTGTTCCTTTAACTTTTCCATATATTTTAATATTTGCAATCTTATCTTTTCAGAGTGTTTCGAATCGTCGGAATCCCTGAATTAATTTGCTATGGGTGAGGCTAAGAGATTTTCGCCTTCTCCTTCTGACTCTACTCCAACTCCTAGTAATATTTCTATATCATCCTCTTCAACAGACTTCATACTTTTCACCAACTTTTAATATCATCATCACCATTATTGACATTGTCTCCCTCACTCCCTGTAGCTCTCACAATAGGGATTTAGGTGTCATTCATTTCATTTGAAGGTCTGTTGTAGGAAATATATATCTCATCTAACCGCTTATGTATTTCCATCCAGCAGGATTTTGAGAGTATTTTCAACACATCCTGTATCTCACTCAGATAAATCATCTTGGAATAGAAGACAATATATTTAAATCTTCTTCAATGGTATTGAAGATATGCTAACACAAATTGGTTTATGCTCTGTACACCACCTTACATTTCTTTTTTCATTCACATAGCTTCATCATCATTATCATCGTCACCAACATCATTTTCATTTTTTATATACTTTTCTTTCCTGTTGGAGATGGTTTTCAGGAAGTATATATATTCAAAATCATAGCATATTCATGGAAGCAAGTACTGTAAATGTGATTTGCAAACTATATTTAAACTATCTCGCAAGTCATCAAAGATACTTTTTTTTTTTTTAAAGAAGAATACTCCCCTCCCGGATATATAAGTCGAAACTTGTTTGCACATATTTCTCATGTTTTGCAGTCCCTGTTTTGAAATAAAAAAGTTCATCGCACTTCCTGCAAGCGTATTTAAGAGCATACGAGTCCATACTGGAGTTATAATCAAAATGTGAATTGGTGCGGTTTAGATTGAGTTGTTCACATTCAGCAGAGAATTGAGTGGTGAAAAGAGATATACATGTATCATCTTCTCTCAATGAGTAAACATTTCTACTAATATTAAAGCAACACTCCAAATTTGGTATATCTTCTAATCTCATACCTTCAAACTTTCTTTTCTTACTCTTCTGAAAAACAGTTCATTAAAGAAAGGGGTATTTCTTTATATTTTGTGGGCCATTAGAGAGAATACCAGAAATTGTTATTAACTCACATTGATGATGATTGTGATATTTTGCTATGTGAAGGTTGGGAAAGGTAAAAAGGTGAATGGGAGAGAGGGTCTATTGACACATGATAAACTTCCAGGATGTTATGGATTGGGAAGTATCTCCCACCTTGGCATATACCAAATCATTTGTAAATCATTTTATTCATGTGTCCGGTCTTAGGCAGGGTGGAAACAAAATCACCCTTCTTTTCCTGCTCAATATGTTCCTCCTGTAACACATTAATGTTTTTGAGCTTAGAATAAAAAAGTCTCATATTCTCGAAGACTGGAGTGAGAAAGTTTTGAAAAGTTTGTTATCCATTCATAAGATAAATAACTCTTCAAATCTGAAACTGAATCTGAATAAGGTATAAGAAACTTGGAATATGTTCACTTGTGAGAAAAAGACTGATATCTAAAAGACAAACTTCTTTGTTACAATAGTGCTGTATTGATTCACTTTTTTAACAATATAGTTCAATTCGCTTTCAAGTTTGAAGTGTTTTGGGAATGAAACTTGCACAGCTGGAAGATCATACCTACTAGAGTTGATTCCTAAACAAGGAAGGGAGTAACAATATGTCTCAAACTATTCCTTTAACTTTTCCATAGATTTTAATATTTGCAATGTTATCTTTTCAGAGCATTTCGAATCGTCAGAATCGCTGAATTAATTCGCTATGGGTGAGTCTAACAGATTTTCTCCTTCTCCTTCTGACTCTACTCCACCTGCGAGTAATATTTCTATATTGTCCTCTTCAACAGACTTCATACTTTCACCAACTTCATCATCATCACATTCGTCATCATTGACTTCAATGTCATCATCAGCAGAATCATCAATGATAGTATCATCATCATCATCAATGTTAATATCATCATCATCACCATTATCGATATCGTCTCCCTCACTCCCCCTAGCTCTCACAATAGGGATGTAAGTGTCATTCATTTCATTTGAAGGTCTGTTGTAGGAAATATATATCTCATCTAACTGCTTATGTATTTCCATCCAGCAGGATTTTGAGACTATTTTCAACACATCCTGTAGGCATATCTCACTCAGATAAATCTTCATCTCAGAATAGAAGGCAATAGATTTAAATTTTCTTCAATGCTGCATTTGGGTTCTAGATAAACAGGAATGTTTGAAGATATGCGAACACAAATTGGTTTATGCTCTGTACACCACCTTAAATTTGTTTGCTCATTCACATTAGCATCATCATCAAGATCATTATCATCGTCAAAAACTTTATGTTCATATACTTCTCTTTCCTGTTGGAGATGCTTCTCAGGAAGTATACATTCAAAATCATAGCATTTTCATGGAAGCAAGTACTGTAAGTGTGATTTGCAAACTATATTTAAACTATCTCGCAAGTCATCAAATATACTTTTTTTTACAAAGAAGAATACTCCCCTCCCGGATATATAAATCAAAACTTGTTTGTACATACTTTCTCATGTTTTGCAGTCACTGTTTTACAATTTTAAAAGTTCATCTCACTTCCTACAAGTGTATTTACTAGCATACGACTCCATACTGGAGTTTTAATCAAAATGTGAATTGGTGAGGTTAGATTGAATTTTTCACATTCAGCAGAGAATTGAGAGGTGTAAAGAGATATGAATGTATCATCTTCTCTAAATGAGTAAGCATTTATACTAATATTAAAGCAACACTCCAAATTTGGTATATCTTCTAATCTCACACCTTCAAAGTTTCTCTTCTTACTCTTATGAAAAGCAGCTCATTGTGACTTGAAGAATAAAATCCGTTCATCACATAATTTCTGAGGAAGTTTTTGCATCTTTTGAAAGGTCTTCTCTCTATGATAAGGTAAGCAGTGAAAAAAACAACCCCATTGATTATTATTGTTAATGATTTTGGAAAAGAAGTGATGGAACTCTTTGAATGTATGTAATCTGGAATGTCATTTGCTCACCCAATGGCAAAGGATTTTCTGAAAACATAGTGATTAACATTAGTGATGTAAACCTTACACTATTTGGAACTCTCACCCGCCGGCTGAATAATTTCCTGTAAACAAATAATGATAATAGATTAGCATGATTATTAACAGAGCGGGGAAAGGCAAAAATAGTTTAAATAAAATAAGTGGAGAAATAACGATATTCACCTCTTTCAATCGATTTCAAAATTATTCCAAAAGCAGAGTTAATCTTAAATAAAGATTTTTTTTTTCAACTCCTAAATACAACAAAGATATTCTTCTGTCAGTGAAGTATCCCCAGTGAAATCAGCTGTAGAGAAATTATAGATTCCTCTAACCCTTCCCATGTTGCGAGGAGCTAGAATAGTGTTGCGATTTTCCATATAAGGCATGATCTGCAATGGAATATCAACCTCCCCTCCCTCACCCCAAGGTGGGAGTTAAAAGCTGTAACCCATGGTTCTTGATGTGTAGTTGTGACTCCTGAAGCATGAAAACCTCTATGGGAAATCAAATGACTCCATGAAGCAAAACGATTACCACAGTCTATACAAGTAATATTATTATTCTTTGAAACTTTCTGTATTTTACTAGTTTCATCACCATCACTATCATCTTCATCATTTTCATTTCTCCTGAAATGTGGTGAAAAAAAGAAGATGATGATGCTTCAGGAGTAGAAATATAATTTTGATAATGTAAACGCATATGTCTATTAAGAATTATAACAGTACTATTCTCCAAAATTTCTGAACATAGAGAACATCAAATTCTAGGTATCTTCATATGACTCATTAATTCTCCCATGTGAGAAAAACTGATATCACATTCGCCACACTTGAAAGTGGTGGAATTAGCAACACCAGCAGTAGCAACAGCAGCTGATCGTGACTGCTTTCTGGATGGATCTCTATTCTCATGTCTTCTTAGTTTAAACAAAAATCTTCTAGCATGTGATGCAGGAGAGAATCTGAAAATAAATAACAATATCACAGTAATTAGTAGTAACTGATTATTTTCTTCTATTTTCAGTTTGAACGCAAGGAAGAAGGAAAGAAGAAGAAACAGAAGAGCGGTCGAAAGAGAGAGAGTAGGACAGAGAGAGAGAGAGAAAGAGAGAATCATTCATTCATTTGGGATTTTTTTGAAACCATTTTAATTCTATTGAATATCGAATCAAAGTAATTAATTAAATCATTTTGTATTTACAAAATAGAAAATCTTCATTTAAGATTAACTTTGCTTTTGGAATAATTTTGAAATCGATTGATACATGTGAATATCGTTATTTCACCACTTATTTTAATTAAACAATTTTCACCTTTCCCCGCTCTGTTAATAACTATCATTCCCTTTCGAAAATCATTAACAATGATAATCAATTTTTTTTTCTACTCCTTATCTTTTCACGCAGATAAGAACTTTCAGAAGACGCAACAACTTTCTCACAAATTATGTGATGAATGGATTTTATTCTGCAATTCACAGAAGAGTAAGAAAACAAAAGTTTGAAGGTGTGAGATTAGAAGATATACCAAATTTGGTTGATTGATTGATAGAATGGTGGTTTCTTTATGCCATGTCGGCAGCATAGGCCATATTCACGGGTGAGAATTGTTTGTTTTTTATTCAACCATCACTTTTACAGAATGCAAAAGCACAGAATCAATTTTCCGCCAGTACACTGTGGACCCAAAAAGTGCGATAAAATTTTTGTTCTTTTTGTTGAGAAAGTATATATGCTCAAACAAGTTTCAATCTATATATATCAGGGAGTGGAGTATTCTTCTTTAAAAAAGTATCTTTGATGACTTGCGAGATAGTTTAAATATAGCTTGCGAATCAAATTTACAGCACTCTCCTTGGTTTGCAGTCTATGATTTTGAATGTCTACTTCCTGGAACCCATCTCCAACAGGAAAGAGAAGTATATGAAGACCAAGTTTCTGATGATGATAATGATCTTGATGATGATGCTAATGTGAATGAGCACAGAAATTTAAGGTGGTGTACACAGCATAAACCAATTTGTGTTAGCATATCTTCAAACATTCCTGGTTATCTAGAACCCAAATGCATCATTGAAGAAGATTTAAATCTATTGCTTTCTCAGATGAAGATTTATCTGAGTGAGATACAGGATGTATTGAAAATGCTATCAAAATCCCGCTGGATGGAAATACATAGGCGGTAGGTAGTCTACTGGCAGTTAGATGAGATATATATTTCTTACAACAAACCTTCAAATGATAGATTCCTCGAACACTTCCCATGTTGTGAGGAGTTAGAATAGTATTGCTATTTTCCATATAAAGCATCTGCAATGGAATATTTGTCTCCCCTCCCTCACCCCAAGGTGGGAATATATTAAAAACTGTAACCCATGGTTCTTGATGCATAGTTGCGACTCCTGAAGCATGAATACCTCTATGGGAAATCAAATGCCTTCATGAAGCAAAAGGTTTACCACAGTCTGTACAAGTAATATTATTATTATTCCTTGAAAGTTTCTTTATTTTACTAGTTTCATCATCTTCATCATTATCATCTCTCCTGAAATGTGAAAAAAAGAAGATGCTTTGGGAGTAGAAATATAATTTTGCTGATGGAATCGCATGTCTATTAAGAATTCTACTATTCTCCAAAATTTCTGAACATAGAGAACATCAAATTTATATGACTCAATAATTCCCCCATGTGAGAAAAAAACTGATTTCACATTTGCCACACTTGAAAGTGCTGGAATTAGCAACATCAGTTTGAACAGAAGGAAGAAGAAAAGAAGAAGAAACAGAAGAGCGAGTGAGAGGGATAGAGAAAGAAAGAGAGTAGGATCATGAGAATATCTGTCTAATGAATATATGTATATAAATAACAAGTTAGTGAACATACCTGTTGCTTGTCCATTGGAATCTTTCATATATTATTATTATTGACAAACCTACCTAGTATTTTAGACGGAGAGTGCTGCTAGGAAGAAAAACAACTTTCAAACTGGAGGAGAATGCTTAGTCATGTGTTAACAAACTTTTATCTATGGAATGTACAATAAGAAGTTTGTTGTAAAAAGATCATCTTCACATGGTATGAGAGCAACAATATCAGTTATAACATCATGTAGTGTAAATCAAATAGTGACTCAAAATAGCATATTCATAGAATTGATGTTAAAGAAATAGTTTTTTCAAATATACATATCACATCTTAACTAACCAAGGGTTTTTCAGGTTGTTTTTTTTGTTTTGTATGGATGCCTCCAACTTGCAACATTACATATTACAAAACACAAACCATTATTAGGGAGGTGGTTGGTTTGGGAGTTAGAATATGGTTACAATGGTATTTTTTGGACTCAAATAAATGGATTGATGAGGTTTTAAATAAAGATTCAAGCAAATCAGGATGTAAAACTCCAACAAACAAACAAGAAAATACCTTAACTTATTTTAAGTTAGGTTATTATTTGAGGTTTATTTTTTTAGTATCGCATGCAACTGCAAACACTCAAATAATGACTCAAAATAGCATGTTCATGGAAAAAATGTTCAATAAATAGTTTTACAGATATATACACAAAATACATTGTATAACATTTCCTAATGAAGAATTCATTATATTTATTATCTATACTATGGGTTTTTGTTTTGTTGTGTATGGATGCTTCCAACTTGCAACATTACATATTACAAAACACATACCATTATTAGGGAGGTGGTCAGTTTAGGGAGTTAGAATATGGTTACAATGGTATTTTTGGGACTCAAATAAATGGATTGATGAGGTTTTAAATAAAGATTCAAGCAAATCAGGATGTAAGACTCCAACAAACAAACAAGAAAATACCTTAACTTATTTTAAGTTAGGTTATTATTATTTGAGGTTTATTTATTGTAGTATCGGATGCAACTGCAAGCACTCAAATAATGACTCAAAATAGCATGTTCATGGAAACAATGTTCAAGAAATAGTTTTACAGATATACGCGCAAAATACATCATATAACATTTCCTAATGAAGTATTCATTATTATTAATTTTTCCTAAAGTTAAAATGAAATCCGAGAAAACAATCCAATGTTGTTTGAATCATCGACATCACCAATCCGCCATGAAAGATCAAATGAGTTTTTTTGTAAACAAATAACAAAAAAACAGATATCAATCCTGCAAGCATAGTGTAAATCAATATGAGTTCAACCAAAACCAGATGCCCATCCTGCAAGGTAGAACGGTGACATCATCAATCCAGTCAAAAAGGTCAAATGAGTTCAACCAAAAACAGATGGCCATCCTGCAAGCAAAGGTCAGTCCTGCAGGGTAGAACAGTGACGTCATCATTCCAGTCAAAAAGGTCAAATGAGTTCAACCTAAAATCCTGCAAACATGCAATGGGTAGAACAGTGACGTTATCATTCCAGTCAAAAAGGTCAAATGAGTTCAACCTGAACAGTGACGTCATCATTCCAGTCAAAAAGGTCAAATGAGTTCAACCTAAAATCCTGCAAACATGCAATGGGTCATCTAAGGTCACTGATGCCCATTGTCCCGCACTGCAAACATGCAATGGGTCATCTAAGGTCATTGTACCGCGTCGGTCCTCTGACGCGGGACGATTACGTAATATGGACCCATATCGGTCGTCTCTATACTACTTGGGTTGTCTGGACCTGGGTACATCGGTAGTATGTAGAAGCTGGCCAAGCGTGGCCATTCAGTTTGAAAAGATTAATGGTGAGGATACAGGTATATATTACGCTACTATATGCAGCCGCTGATCAGCTGTCACTGTCACGTGACTCGCACTTCCACAACCACCTGGTGGGCAAAATAAAGCAGGTGGGTGCTGGTTTATATAGAAATCAGGGGAGCAATATTCCAAATTAAATTGATCATTTTCATAACATTTAAACTGGTAAAACTGTCAAATATGCTAGATCTCAGCTCACGGTGGTTTTGTCACGGGGTGTGCCAATCCAAGGCTTCCAAAAGCATTCAAAATAAATGGACAAATAATACCGACAGAGCCCAGCTTCAAGCGACCTGCGATAAGTCAGAGCCCAAACATGGGAAAGAAATGTTAACAAGCATGCTGGCGAATTTCAAATCACAATTCTCTATATACTCTGTGTAGCTGATTTTACAATTGGCATATTTAGAAAAACACCAGATGGGGGAAATGCATTTTTGACAGAGCATTAAAACTGGCTAAAGTGGTAAAGTTACTAAATCTCAGTTCATTGGATGTGTTGTCAGTCTGTGTGCCTCTCCAGTGCCCTTTCCCTGAGAACTGCAATTACCTCTAATAGGAAAAGAGGAAGACCTAGGCTGCTGGTACGTCATGCCACCTGGAGGGAGCCGTTGGATTAACTCCATAGGCCTAACGTGCCAGTGCGTGGAACAAGAGCGCTAGAAAGAAGCCACCACCATCAGGAAAGGGGAGCTATGATCTGTGGTTCAGTGCTACACCCCTATTTTAAGAATAACTTGACGGTAAACTTCCCCTGCAGACAATGCAAGGACACCATGACAGAAGAGGATATATAATATTATGTTATTGTTGACTGGGGAAAAGATGCCATGATCTCTAGAGACAGGACCGGGCGACGCTAATGGATCCGATCAGTTAGTATCACTCATTAGAGTTTTAATATAATTAAACAGGCAACTTCATTTTCAAACTCCTATGGAATTAATTCCCTCAATAGGACGTGACAATGGTCAGATGACCAGGCCATAATCAGCAAGCAGCTCCGGTCTGAGATTGATGTGCATTGTATCTTCAGTGTGAACAACAAACCGAAGTGCATCCACAACACACGGCTTTAATGATGGTAGGGCGGCACTTCGCACTTCATTCACGTCTACATGATGTGACCCCACTACCTGATTCAACTGTACATGCACGCTCTACATGATGTGACCCCACTACCTGCTTCAACTGTACATGTACACTCTACATGATGTGACCCCACTACCTGATTCAACGGTACATGCACGCTCTACATGATGTGACCCCACTACCTCATTCAATGGTACATGCACGCTCTACATGATGTGACCCCACTACCTGATTCAACGGTACATGCATGCTCTACATGATGTGACCCCACTACCTGATTCAACGGTACATGCATGCTCTACATGATGTGACCCCACTACCTGATTCAACGGTACATGCATGCTCTACATGATGTGACCACACTACCTGATTCAACGGTACATGCATGCTCTACATGATGTGACCCCACTACCTGATTCAATGGTACATGCATGCAATTCCCGGGGGAATAACTAAGAATGAAGCGATCTTGCGACGATTCTTACACCTCAGCCAATTATCCCCCTCCTCCTCCTCCTCCTCATTCTTTTTCTTCTTCTTTTTCTTCAACTCAATTTTACGACTCTTGAAGGCCTCAACTCCATCCTCAAGTATAGAGGGAGAGGGAGAGGGGGAGGGAACGATAATTGTTAACTCCCCCTCCTCTTCTTCCATCCCCTCACTATCTGAGGAGGAATACATACTCATTCTCTTGAGATTGATAGCTCTCGTTAGTTCAAGTGACATATCCACTGCTGGCGATGTGACTGATGATGGAATAGTTATCGGATTCGATCTCGGATGCTTCAGAATACCCTTCTGCATGAACATGGTGAAAGGTGAACTGATGAGAGGAGGGTGGAGCTCATCAGGTTTTATATGCAGCATCAAATTCGGTGATATGGAAATGAGGAGTATTCAAATCAAATGGGGTGGGGGTTCTTTTGGGTGGGAAGGGGTGGAGATGAATGGGTAGGTGGGAGGGGGAGGTGGAAGGGGGGAGAGAGGGAGTGGGGGAATGTCAACTCATTTTCATCAATCATCATACTCTTCCATCCAAAAAATGGCCACTTCCAATGCATTCCATATGAAAGTAATCGCGCCTGGTTAAAGGCAAATGAAATCTCCTTAAAAAATGAAACTTTATTTGGTAGTAAAATACAGGAAAAGTATCTATGTGCGTAGTTAAGAGCGCAAGAAATTAGATTATTATATTGAAAAGTGTCTGTGAGTTGTGGAAAATATTCACCACTAGTTCTATCAAAAACCCCAATCCCGCTACAATGAACTATGATATGAAAGCAGGCTCTATTCACATCTAATTGATCTCCTGGGGGGAGAGATTGAATATGTGAAGAAGAAGGAGAACAATGATATAAAATGATATAATCAATATCGTGATTCTTTATCAATTGTTCAAAATCCTGCAATGCGGTAAGCAGGGGAAGGAGTTGCTTAGGTAGAGAATGAAATCTGTTTTCCTTCCAGACAGCAATGAAGTCATGAATATGATATTCATTCAAAGGAATACGAATACTTTGTATATTCCTATATCTTGTTAAATCCTCCATCAATGTGTGTTCAGTGTCGTGCAAAATAGATTGTATAACATCTCCTAATGAAGAAGGCATTATTATTATTATTATTATTATATTAACTATACTTATTAAAGTTAAAATGATAGCAGAGAAAACAATCTAGTGTCGTTCGAATCATCGAGAACTCTGACTGGAATGGTGACGTCATCATTCCAGTCAAACAAAGGTTAAATCACTCCAAGCAAAAACAGATAACCATCCTGCAAGCGAAGTTCAACCAGAAACATGACATCATCAATCCAGTCAAAAAAGGTCAAATGAGTTCAACCAAAAACATCTGTCCATCCTGCAAGCGAAGGTCAAATGAGTTCAATCAAAAACAGATGGCCGTCCTGCAAGGTAGAACAGTGACGTCATCATTCCAGTCAAAAAGGTCAAATGAGTTCAACCTAAAATCCTGCAAACATGCAATGGGTAGAACAGTGACGTCATCATTCCAGTCAAAAAGGTCAAATGAGTTCAACCTGAACAGTGACGTCATCATTCCAGTCAAAAAGGTCAAATGAGTTCAACCTAAAATCCTGCAAACGTGCAATCGGTCATCTAAGGTCACTGATGGGCATTGTCCCACGGCTGCAAAAATGCAATGGGTAATTTAAGGTCATTGTACCGCGTTGGTTCTCTGATGTGGGACGATTACGTAATATGTACCCATATCGGTCCTCCTATTACTACTCTGCACTACCTTTTTCTTAGGCCTCACACTGCACTGTATTGTTGTCAGGCCTCACACTGCACTACCTTGTTGTTAGGCCTCACACAGCACTAACTTGTTGTTAGGTCTCACACTGCACTACATTTTTTGTATGCCTCACACTGCACTATGTTGTTGCTAGGCCTCCCACTACACTACGTTGTTGTTAGGCCTCACACTGCACTACGTTGTTGTTAGGCCTCACACTGCACTACATTGTTGTTAGGCCTCACACTGCACTACATTTCTAGGCCTCACACTGCACTACATTGTTGTTAGGCCTCACACTGCACTACCTTGTTGTTATGCCTCACACTACACTAAGTTGTTGTCAGGCCTCACATGGCACTATGTTCTTGTTAGGCGTCACACTGCACTACCTTGCCAGGTGATACATGACACTACAGTATTGTTAGGCCTCACATGGCACTACGTTGGTGTTAGGCCTCACACTGCACTAAGTTGTTGTTAGGCCTCACACTGCACTACCTTGTTTGATTGATTGATTGGTAGTTGCTTTACGCCGTGTCGGCAGCATAGGCCATATTCACGGCGAGAAATGTTTGTTTTTTGTTCAAACCATCGCTTTTACATGTAAAAGCAGACAATCAATTATGTGCCAATAGACACTAATTAAATTAGAAAGCTCACAATCATATATCTGTGGTCAAGGGAAACAAATTCCCATAGAAAAAGAAAAGTTTCATTAATAATTAATAGAATCCATTTAGTAAACTATATAAGGTGGTACAGTCCAGCTGCCCTCAAAAAGGCTAAAATGTTTTCCTGTTTTACCTTAGTAAAAAGGTCATGCATACTGCTGCAGTGTAGAACCGTTGGCGCAGGGCCAAAAAATCAACGCAACTTAGTAAAATGTGTTTGAGTGTCAGTGGGGACTGACACCCAATACATTCAGGGGGAGGTTCCCCCTTGAGCAGAAAAGCATGTGTAAGCCACGAGTGGCCAACACGGCAGCGACTAAGGACCACTTGGTCCCGCCGACCTCCCGCATGAGTCTGTGGTGGCTTTCCCACAGATGGTTCAATTTCTTTAAGTTTATTGATGTTTTCATCCCACTCATGTTGCCATTTGGATTTTATGTGGGTGGCTATTAGTGGTTTCAGATCAGAGTGAGGGATCAGACACGGTTCAAGATCACAGTTCAGGGCCTTCTTCGCAGCCCGATCAGCTCGTTCGTTTCCTTGTATGCCAGCATGGCCAGGCACCCAGCACAGGTGGATATCATACCCATCTGTTGTCAGTTGGTTCATTTTATAAATGACCGTTGCTAGAATAGGGTGATTCGTTTTCAGTCCAGCAACAGCCAGGAGGCAAGAGAACGAATCACTGTATATAACATAGTTAGTGTGGTTGGATACCTCGATACACTCCAAAGCGAGAAGGAGTGCTCGGGCCTCTGCAGTGAAAATCGAGCTCTGATCGGGCAAACGTACACCAAATTTTTCCCGTCGGCAGACTGCCGCAGCAGCTACCCGGCTTTGGTCTTTCGAACCATCAGTGTATATGGAGAGGTGGTCTGCAAACTGGCCTTGAATCTCTGCATGCAGTCCTTTGTACTCGAGTGGATGTGTCCCAGATTTCCTCAGTTCCGTGAGTCGGAGGATAACCGATGGCTTTCTCAACGACCACGGGGGATGTTCTGGGACTTTGGCATCCTCCAACACGTCCAAATCCACGCCTAAGGCCTCCAAATGAGGTTTCATTCGGAGCCTCAGTGGCCGGATGTAATTTGGCCTGGCTTCATACCTGGATTCGTCATGTTGCTCGAATAGACAATTGTGTGCAGGATTCAATGCATTAGTTTTTATCTTGACTACATATTGCATGGCCAGTTTGATTCTCCTGTTATTAAGTGATGGTTCATTGGCTTCGACATAAAGGCTCTGAACTGGTGAGGTGCGGAAGGCCCCAAGGGCCAAGCGCAGTCCCTGGTGGTGGATCGTGTCTAGCAGCCCAATATATGATTTCCTTGCGGAACCATATACTATGCTGCCGTAATCCACTCGTGAACGAACCAAGGTTCTGTACACGGAGAGCAGAACATCTCTGTCCGCTCCCCACTCTGAGCTGGACAGCACCCTCAGAATATCCAGCGCTTTCAGGCATCTTGTTTTCAGGTACTTTATATGTGGCACAAAAGACAGTTTTGCGTCGAGAATGAGGCCCAGAAATTTGGTTTTCTCAACGACTTTAATGGGATCCCCATTCAGGGTCAGCTCCGGTTCCGCATGTATTCTACGCAGCAGGCAGAAGTGCATGCAGACTGTTTTGGTCTTGGAAAATTTGAAACCGTTCAGAACTGACCATCGATGGATCCCATTTATGCTTGGTTGTAGCTGTCTCTCTATGACATTCATGTTAGCACCGCTGTAA
>JASIRB010004081.1:0-16621 GCA_030323885.1 Branchipolynoe longqiensis
GTTGTTTTGCGTCCTAGCAACATCTAAGGCCATTCCAAGATAGAACACAGCCGTTCGGCCGAGGACGTCGGCTATTGGTCGCACCGTCGCGATCGACTTTCCCCCGTCGGGCCGCCGTCGGGCCACCGGTGGACTTCCGACGTTAGGAATCAATCCCTTTCCACTTTTGAGTCACCGTCGGGCCACCGTCGGGCCGCCGGTAGTGTTCCGACGTTAGGGTTCAATCCCTTTCCACTTTTGAGTCACCGTCGGGCCACCGTCGGCCCGACGGGGTGTTCCGACGTTAGGGTTCAATCCCTTTCCACTTTTGATTCACCGTCGGGCCTTCGTCGGCCCGACGGTGGTGGGCCGCCGCAGGTTTGCATTCATTTTCCACACTTGGTATACCGTCGGGCCATCGTCGGCCCGACGGTGGTGTCCCGACCTTAGGTTTTAAACCTTTTCCACTTGTGAGCCACCGTCGGGCCACCGTCGGGCCGCCGGTGGTGTTCCGACGTTAGGTTTCAATCCCTTTCCACTTTTGATTCACCGTCGGGCCATCGTCGGCCCGACGGTGGTGGGCCGCGCCTGCGCAGTTCTTTAAATTTGGATTCCGGCTCGAGTCGCCCGCGGACCACGTGCGATTGTTGATCAGTGTTCTTTTTCTACCAATAACTCCAGAAATACCAGGAATTTTAAGGAATCATTTACCAGGTTTGTTTATTAATATGCTTAGATTATTTTGTAAAAGTTTTGTAATTTATTATGAATTATTAATGGAATTATTCGTGTTAATTCGATTTAAATTATCCGATACGGTTTGTTTACTTCGAATAGCCACCGGCCGCGCCTGCGCAGTTCTTTAAATTTGGATTCGGCTCGAGTCGCCCGCGGAACACGTGCGATTGTTGATCAGTGTTCTTTTTGTACCAATAACTCCAGAAAAATACAGGAATTTTAAGGAATCATTTAACAGGTTTGTTTATTAATATGCTTAGATTATTTTGTAAAAGTTTTGTAATTTATTACGAAGTATTAATGGAATTATTCGTGTTAATACGATTTGAATCGTCCGATACGGTTTGTTTACTTCGAATCCCGGCTCGAGTCGCCCGCGGAACACGTGCGATTGTTGATCAGTGTTCTTTTTCTACCAGTAACTCCAGAAATAACCGGAATTTTAAGGAATTATTTAACAGGTATGTTTATTAATATGTTTAGATTATTTTGTAAAAGTTTTGTAATTTATTACGAAGTATTAATGGAATTAATCGTGTTAATACGATTTGAACGGTACGGAATGTTGACGAAGGACCGCCATCCTGGTTTTTCCGAGAAGACACTGTCACTATAGTGTCAATACGTACAGACTATATTAAATTGATTACGTATGGGTTCTCGATTTCTAATAATTTTGAATAAAACTAATATTTTTGCACCTGTACGTATTGACACTATAGTGACAGCGTCTTCTCGGCTCGACGGCCCGACGGCGTTTGGCGCCGTCGCCCCGACGGCGGCAGCCGCCGTCGCCCCGACGGCGGCAGCCGCCGTCGGGGCGACGGTGTATGGTTGGACAAAACAATGTCGGCCCGACGGCGTTTGGCGCCGTCGCCCCGACGGCGTTTGGCGCCGTCGCCCCGACGGCGGCCGCCGCCGTGGCCCCGACGGCGTCGGGGCGACGGCGTCCGGCGCCGTCGGGCCGACGCGGCGGCAGCCGCCGTCGCCCAAACGGCGGCAGGTTGGAACAACATCGACATAACCACCGATCGGCCCGACGCCGAGTTCGCTCACCGTCGGGCCGCCGGAGCGGCCGCCGTCGGGCCGCCGTCGGGCCGACGACTGTGTGCTGTCTGGGATCAGGGTAGAAGCATTTGAGAGAAGGTTTGTTGTTTGTTTGTTTGTTGTTGTTTTACGCCCTAGGGTCATATCAGGACGGGTACCGACTTGTGACAGTGTGCACTCATGGTGACTTTATAGTGCTGCCCCACTGGAAGACCAGGCCACCAGCACCAGCACCCGATATCCCACTCAGTCACATTATCCTGACACTGAGCCAACCAGTCCTTGCCCTATCCTAATAATGCTGAGTGCCAGGCTAGGAAGCGACAAATATCAATTGTTAAGTCATTGGTTTGACTCGACCAGAAGTGGGCTTAGAAAGAGTGAGAAGTTTCCAGGTATCGTGGCTGGTATGACAATGCCTGCCTAGAAGCGGAATTGAGCTGGAAACCCTTGATGGCACAGAAAGGGGAAGGATCCAGGGGAGGTCAGCGGTGAGGGAATTTGTCATGTAATAGCCCAGCCAACATGCCTTGGTGGGCCCTATATGGGTTGTCAATGGGCGAGCTGGGCACAGCTTGGCAGGGGCTCCAGGTGGGATCTGAAGTGGGCAGGAGATGGGCCCAACATGGGGCTAGATTCCCAGCTTTAAAAAAAAAATCATATTTTGTCTAAGATATAGTGAACATATTCAATAACTGAGATAGGCCCACCTGGGCTAGGCCAGGTGGGGCCCACTTGGAGCCTGTGGCCAAATTTAGCTGGGCCCCAGATGGGCTGCCCATGTGGGGCCCACCCAGGGCCCAGCTGGGAATGCTGGCTTGGAGGCCGTGTATCCATACTGTTCCCTTGTGGCATGTTCCCTTGTTCCATGTTCGCTTGTGACCTTGAGACACGCCACATAGACAATGAACCTATGTTTGGCTTAGTGGCCATTCCCATAGGTTGGACCCGGGTACCGTATGACCTTGTGCACGGCACATGTGACATACTGACCAAAACATAAAGAATGTGACACATGTTCATTGTCTGTGTGGTGCGTCATAAGGTCACACACAAGTGAACATGGAAAAAAGGAACATGCCACAAGGGAACAGTCAATGGATGCACGGCTTTATAATACGTTTTACTGACAGCGAATGAGCGTCAATGGAATGTTCAGCTTAATGACTGTGCGATTGAAATCAGGTGTTAGTGGTTCACACCCATTAACAAAGACAAACCATACTTACACCGACTGCGACTGGGAAACCTTCTTTTTTTTTCTCTTTTTTTTTTTAATGTAATGGCCCACGGCCCTCCGACTCTCACCCTGCCACCCACACACGGAAGAATGCCAAGATCCAATATCAGTAAGCTTCAACTTGGTTTATTGAACCAATCTGCTCTCCGCGGCGTCCACAGTCATCTGACCCGCCCCCTGACTCGACAGGTTCCACATTGACTCTATAGGTGGGGTGGGGGGTGAGCTAGCCACACGCAGTAGAGGGCAGCCCAGTCGGGGTCTGCCCGATGGCTAGCGTGCCGCCACCTAGCGCAGTTCAGTGTAACTGCGTAGGTGTGCGGCGTAGTCTCCGCTGCTACCGCATGGTACTAGGGCTCATGTACAGACTTTACATTTTAATCTTTTTAATGTTAGAATTTTCTGACGCTTGATGAAAAGAAGAAGTGGGTGTGACAAATTTAACAGGTTAAGGAGACGCAGGGGGTAGTGGATAATTAATGATGTAGTCAATTACTGACCCGAGCAGGGATTGTTGTTTGTTTGTTTGTTGTTGTTTTACGTCCTAGCAACATCTAAGGTCATATCAGGACGGGGATGAACGAGGAAGTAGGGATTGGAATGACATAACGTTATTCTCATGACAATCTACTCCAGCGGCGTTTGTGGTTACATTGATCATTTCGAGCAGGCCCGCAGGTGAAGTCTGACAGGAGCATGAAGTTATGCGAGCAAATAACGTAACCATGAGCGACATATCTACAATGTTTGTCATGAACGAGCAAGTTAATCAAACAGTGACATAAATCAAAAATTAATCTCAAGAATCAGTCAAATCATCAATCAAAGAGCATCAGTAATCAAGGTAGATTGAAAGTACTCAATTAAATATGTAATACAATAATAATGAACAAATGACAAATCAACAACAGTGGAGTAAAAGGGGGCCTGTGATTGGCTGGGGAGTTAGGGTCCGCCTGGCAGCAGGGCAGGAGAAGCGGTGTGATTGACAGGTGGGCGTGGCTAATTCACTGGTCCCCCTGCCCGCCGCCAATAATGACAGCAAACGACCACCTCTGCCAATAATGACAGCAAATGACCACCGCCGCCAATAATGACAGCAAATGACCACCGACGCCAATAATGACAGCAAATGACCACCGCCGCCAATAATGACAGCAAATGACCACTGCCGCCAATAATGACAGCAAATGACCACCGCCGCCAATAATGACAGCAAATCACTACCGCCGCCAATAATGACAGCAAATGACCACTGCCGCCAATAATGACAGCAAATGACCACCGCCGCCAATAATGACAGCAAATCACTACCGCCACCAATAATGACAGCAAATGACCACTGCCGCCAATAATGACAGCAAATGACCACCGCCGCCAATAATGACAGCAAATCACTACCGCCGCCAATAATGACAGCAAATGACCACTGCCGCCAATAATGACAGCAAATGACCACCGCCGCCAATAATGACAGCAAATCACTACCGCCGCCAATAATGACAGCAAATGACCACTGCCGCCAATAATGACAGCAAATGACCACCGCCGCCAATAATAACAGCAAATGACCACCTCAGACCAATAATGACAGCAGATGACCACCTCCGGGGTCATTTAACCAACTGCAAGCCTACCTTTGGATGCAGGATCCCTGCGAGAATGAAGGCCCCAGCAACGACCATGAAGAATATGAAGGTGTCTGAACAGGGCCCTTCATTCACCATCGTTATGATGATAGCGATCAGCACCACCGCCTGTACAACCACGTATCCCAATGTCAGCACCATCGCCAAGTACATCTCAAAACAGAAACAGAAACAGAAAACAGTCAGCCCAAGTCCAACATGCGCTCCCATCAACTATTCATCACTGCTATTATTATTGTAGTTGTCTGTACATGAGCTCCACTACCACACGGTGGTGGCAGACACTATGCCGCACACCTATGCAGTTACACCGGGCAGGGCCCCGACTGGGCTGCCCTCTACTGCGTGTGGCTAGCACACCCCCCACCCACCTATAGAGGCGATGTGGGGCCTAGCGAGTTAGGGGGCGGGTCAGTTGACTGTTGACGCCACTACGTTCAACTATGTTCAACTACGTTCAACTACGTCCACTAACGGCTATGTGACCATGGCATGCACAACGTGGAATGCTAGAGCATGCTAGAGTTCTCTAGAGTATGCTGGAGTATGCTAGAGTTCGCTAGAGTATGCTAGAGTATGCTAGAGTACGCTAGTGTATGCTAGAGTATGCTAGAGCATGCTAGAGTATGCTAGAGTATGCTAGAGTACGCTAGAGTACATTAAGAGGTACATTCTATTACGTTATACCGCTCTTTTGAACATGTCCACAAATTAAATCGGAGATCATGGCTCACCCACCTTATTACCAAGTTAACATCAAAGACAAGTATGGATGCCAATACACTCAACTACGTTCAACTACTTTCAACTATGTTAGCCTCCACTATGTTCACCTACGTCCACTAACGGCTATGAAACCAGGGCTTGAGATTCCATATATACCGTGTGCAGGATGCCATGCGCATGCACACTGATCGGTCCATTGAGCACCCACGCATTCCTATTCGCATTGCCAACTGGGCATGCAGATGGAAGCAGCACCACTATGTGTTAACATGCTTTTCCATTATTTGTCACATTCGCATACCGGATGTATATGGAACCTAATGCCCGGTACACACCTCCCGTATAAAACCTAAAACTGCCCGTTTCGCGACTAAGTTTGAGTTTTAGTTGCTTTCAGTCTTTAGGCGTGTGACCCCCTATCACACCAGAGCCTTCCGATTCGCGACTTAAAACTCAGTTTTTAGGTTTTATGCGGGAGGTGTGTACCGGGCTTTATAAGATTCGAAAAATGAATCGGGCAGTTTTAGTCGGGAAACGGGACTGGTCGGGTTGTGACGGGTCCTGTCAGGCAGTCAGTTTTAGCGTGTGAATCGTATACGGGAGGTGTGTACCAGGCTTTAGCTTTGCTTTACTCATTCCCTTTTTGTCTCACCTGTGTGTTAGATGATGCGACGAAGCACGTGACGACGAAGACGCTGATGACGATGGCGTTCACGATCAGCCAACCCTCACCGAAGTTTGCGAACGCTGAGTTCAGGGAGGAGACCATCATCAAGAAGATGATGCCGGTACCCAGCAGTGAGAACACTAGCATGACCGTCTGTAAGTCGAACATTGCCTTTGTAGCAATTATATTGAGTGACTAAAAGCTGCATAGTCCGATGGAGCGTCAACATTTCAAAAACCAAAACAATTATCTAGATTTGATACTACATATCTGACTTAGATAATGTTGCATGTAATTAAGCAACCAGACGGGATGACTGAGTGAGTTGAGCGTCCGCCTCCTGTTTTGGGAAATCGGGGGATCCGAACCCATGGGTTTGTGGGTTAGAACCCTGGCCGAGTCAAACCAATGACTTAAAAAATTGATACTTGTCGCTTCCTAGCCAGGCGCTTGGCATGATTAGGATAGGGTAAGGACTGGTAGGCTCAGTGTCAGGATAATGTAACTGAGTGGGATATAAGGTCATGGTGCTGGCAGCCTGGTCTCACAGTTGGGCAGCCATGAGTGCGCACTGTCACAAGTAGGTACCTGACCTGATATGACCATAGATGTTGCTAGGATGTAAAACAACAACAAAGAAACAGAAGATGTATTAAGCATCTATTGCTACATAGAAGGGGCTACTGAGTTAATCAAACAGAACCTCTTACTGCTGAACACTATGGAGTCACAATTTTGGCGTGCTTGCCGAAACTAATTTTGCATGTTTGAACTTCAAATATCTGAAAACTTAGCCATTTAAAATAAAAGTTACTTCAAAGTAAAGTAAGATAGATTGTAACAAACATTTCAATATATTTATCTCAGTAAAATGAGAGAAGCTCAAGACCATCGGATCATGCAATTTTAAGCTGAGCATATTTCACCAGAGGGTGATTCTTCCATCTTCGACAGCACCTCGTTCTCTGGTGGCAGAGTGCTCTGTGGCAGAGTGGTTAGAGTGTCTGACTTTTTTCTAGGTCGGACTCCTAATCTGAAGGTCAGTGGTTCGATTCCCCGTGCCCCCACCTCTGCCACTTTGGATTTCCACTGCTGTGTATAACTTACAGCGTCATCAAAGGCTGGTTGCTTTCATACCATGTCTATGTGGTGTGGGAGGTTAATAATCCCTTGGGTTGATAAAAGTGTAGGCTCGGGCTTTCTATCGACAAACTGTCTAATGGCGAAAACAAATCTATTCAGACTTATCCATGATAGGCAGTATAAATCTTCAATCAATCAATCTAGGGCTGAGGAGCGTCAAACAAAGTCCACACATTCACCTAATGTGGTAAGACTTTGGTTTGACTTGGCCAGGGATTGAACCCAGAATCTGCCGCATGGGAACCGAGTGGCTAGACATTCGGCGATCCCGTCTGGTATATTTATTGTATGGTTGCATCAGAACGTTATGCTGTGGTGTTTTCAATTACAACGCTGTCTGACTGACTGATTTCTTTGTTATTGTTTTTTGTTCCAATTGTTTTTATTCCTCTGAATAACATGTTGTCAGTGTTAATGCACTGGTCTTCCAGCCCTAATCACGATTGCCACTACACAGTAAACAAATCTACAACAATATACAGATAGACACTTACAAGAAAATAAGAAAAAGATTGGTACATGAATGACGGGTAAAGAACAAGATAAGAGAAAAAGAAACATATGCAGGGAGGTAGCTATGTTAGACTAGGATGGTAGGCGTTAGTACTAGGGAGTGGGGCATAATGGATTATCTTTCTAGTGGTGACATACTCATTGAAAGGGTGATGGTGGGATATAGGTGGGTTTTTGTATTCAAACTGATCTTTATGGTAAACTCAGGTGGGGCCTATTGAGTGAGTAAGTAGGTTAATATTGATAAATCATGTACCTCAGTAGGATCCAACTAGAATCATTTTTAGGTTCATTCCGTTGGTAGGTTGTGGTTTTGGTCTAGTTGGCCGCTATTGGTTGAGTTTGCAGTGTATGTTTAGGTTGTTTGCAACCTGTTCAGTTACAGGCTGCATATGCAGGTATTGCACGTATAGCAATACCTCAAGTAGTTTAACGCCCCTGCCCTGCAGAGTTGTAAACCACTGTCTTGTGGTACATGTTCTTGACAGAACCGAAGGCTAAGGGAACAAACCCTAAACAGAAAACCATGTCACTGTGGCAGCATTAAGGGCGGTTGATGTATGGAACTCCCAACATCTCCCGACCAGCCACTGCATGGACAAATAGTTTTGCACCTGTTCTTGACATGTTCTTGCCGGTGTGCAACCTCTATTTGCTCCCCGAGAGAGTGCCGCTGGTAATTTGCAAAAGCCAGCAGCACTTCAACACTTTTCCAGGCAGCTTTCTTGAAATGAAAACCTGAAGCTGAGAGACATTAATACCTACTCATGGATGCAACTCTCACAACAGAGAGCTAAATGGAGAGCGACAGTCAAGTAATGAAAGCAGTTTTTGTCGCATCGCAACTGACAGCATGATGATGATGATGATGATGATCTGCAGCATTGGATCGGCACCGATAAATCGGTCCGATTTTGGTTGAAGTATAAACTTCTAGGAGTAATCCAGTCGATGCGATTGAGTCAAGGAGCCGAAGGGTTGGAGAGGCAGGAAAGGAAACAGATGGGTTTTGCAGTCGAAGAGCACAGAGCAGCAGTGACAAAAAAAGAGGGCCCCACCCACCCAAGCAAACAACTCGTTTCATCAGGAGGAGAAGTAAGCCCAGGAGAACAAAAAAAGTAATGGGTAGGATTGAGGAAAGCGAAGTGAAGAGAGCTGAGTCAAAGGGTTGTGCCTCCTTCTTCTACCGATTCGGCCATCGTGCACAGTCTACAGGTGACATCTGCAACCAGTCTGTTTGTGGGGGGCAAGAACAATAATAACCCTGCTGCCTAACAAAGACCCTATAATACTAAGATGGCTCACTCCCTATCTCTCCCATGGTAATGTAAATTTTGCAGTGCCACCTTGTGGTGGGCTTGATCAGCCCGGCTGCTGGTTGGTGTTTCACATGTAAACACATACAATTATATTATACATGAGATAGGTAAGTATGAATACACATCAATATGAGATTTCTATGAACAAATACACATCATCATCAGCATCATCAGCATCATCGCCATCATCACACATCTATCTTTCATAGTCATATACACATTAATACATATAATATAGCAACTGTTTAACCAAGAGAACAGCCAGCGCACCAGGTGGTGGGTTTGATCATTTTGATTATACAGTACAGGCTGAGTGAGCCATCTTAGTATTATAGGGTCTTTGTGCCTAATTTCTCTCTGAGCAGGACATTTTGGTTATTGTGGGAAGAAATTTGGCTCTCTTCACGAAGAAAGGAAGACTTACATGGTACACAATGTAGACAAAGTTGATGTGTTCATTCCGCTGTATCGTTGACCTCCAAGATGACAGTAAGTCCATGATGTTGGTCATTGTGGAGGGCATCCATCGTCGGCGTTGCTTGAAGAACTCCTCGAAGCCTTCTGGTGCCTGGGTATGGAAAGCGGAACAGCTTGTAAAATATTCTGATTTACGGCATAGGGGGGAATGCAAATATTCTATTGCTGATCAGTGTATGTGACCAGGTGCAGAGTCAAATCAAGAAAACAGTGTTGCGCGCGGTGCGTCAGGATTCCGAGTGAGCGCAACTTGGCCGGCAACAGGCAGCTGTACATGCAGCCCCAAAAGCTCCCCTGGGTTCAAACCCGGGAACTAGAATAGTGTCAACAATCGAAAAGTAGTACAGCCGGAGTCTGCTTGCCTTACAGCCGCATACAGTTTGTATACGAGTTATATAATGTAAGGGTTGGTGGTGCCTGAGTGGGATGTAAATAGACATAGTAGAGCTGAAGGTTTGGGTGTGAGGGCACTCAGGGCCTACCCCTTCTGTTGGGATAGCGATCACCACACTCAAAGATCAAGGTTGGTGGTGGCCATGGGGCCACACAGCTTGGTGGTGGTGGGCAGACCACTGGTAGCCATGGGGACCAGAAATGACGGATCCCTATTGGTAGGCCCAAGAATGTTTGTTTCCCATTAGGGGAAAGGGGTGGGGTGATACTCTACAATGAACCCATGTAACCATATAAATAATAAACCAGAGGGCTTGACTCTCTCTCCTTCTTTACACTTTATACTCTACCTTTCTCTTTGTCTGTATTGATTTCACTATAGCCTGCCTACACAACCACAGATTCGAGGCCAAGCCTTTCCAGGCTGTTTAATGCAATGGGCACAGTCAATATCAATGCAATTTTTTCTTGAAGATTTATACGGCCTATCATGGATAAGTCTGAATAGACTTGTTTTCACCATTAGACAGTTGGTCGATGGAAAACCCGAATCTACATTTTTACCGAACCAAGGGATTTTTAACTCCCACACCACATTGACATGGTATGAGAGCAAATGGCTTTTTGTGACACTGTAAGTTATACACATCGGTGGAAATCCAAATTGGCAGAGGTGATGGCATGGGGAATCGAACCACCCACCTTCAGATTAGGAGTCCGACCTAGAAAAAAGTCAGACACTCTAAGTCACCACTCTGTCACAGAGAACACCACATTTGGTAGTTCTTTATTAGAGATGTTCTGAAGGCGTGACTACGTGGTTCGTTGTTTCGAACATGGCTGGTGTGAAAGGGACATGACTGGCTCAGCTCATGCACCAAGTAGTGTAGTCATTTTAGGGTCAAATATGGGCTAACCTACACAAAATTGCAACAGAAGCTATTTTGATATTTTTGGAACCAGTGATATGTCACTGATGACATACAAAAAGTTGCCAGCTGTACAAATTTGCGCACAAAAATATACGAGCCAAAATGTAAGAGTAGGCAGCAAAGGGGTCTTTCATATATGCACTTTCGCACAAACAGGACAGTCAATACGTATGTATACCTTTGATGAACCAGTTGTGGAGCACTGGTTGTGGTGGAAGGTTAGCAACAGTTGTTATCACAAATATACGTGGACTGGTGCTTCTCGCTGCTTAGTGGTTCAGTAGGGGGGGGCTCTTATATATATAGCCTACATACACTTTTACCGAACCAAGGGATTTTTAACCTCCCACACCACATAGACATGGTATGAGAGCAACTGGCCTTTGATGATGCTGTAAGTTATATACAGCGGTGGAAATCCAAATTGGCAGAGGTGGGGGGCATGGGGAATCAAACTAGTGACCTTCAGATTAGGAGTCTGATCTAGAAAAAAGTCAGACACTCTAACCACTCTGCCACAGCGAACACCACACTTAGAATGAGATTACATATAATTAATAATTTTGTGTTGGAACACACATATCGCTAGAACCTCAAATGCACAAAATCCATGTATATATAAAACTGCAACACCTTGCAGCGAGCAAAAAAATGTACGGTCACCGGATAGCGACTGTAACTCACTGTGCAGTCAGTGTACGGTCTCGCTGATGCAGCGACTTACGGTCGCCTCAAGCACGCCATAACGCATTTGTGGCCGAGGCATTATTCTGATAATTATCCAGATGAAGCTAAGTGACTGGGGTAATGTGAAAATCAAGCGCAGACCGGGTAGTCTGCCACACCGGGTGGGGTTCAAGCCCTGTCTAGTCGGCCCAGTGAGAACGAGGCGCAGACCTACCTGGGTGAACGCGTCCGACGCCGCGCAGTACTCGACGTGCCAGCCCTGCTTCAGCAGCAGCATGCACAGCCACCGGTCCTCGCCTGAGGTCAAAGGTCAAAGTAAAGTCAAGCTTGTTTTATTCCGCGAATCCTCTAGAGCGCATTGATTTTCATATCATCGGCTATTGGGCGTCAAACATATATGGGCATTCAGACATATTCCTAAGGTACAGCTTGTGTAAAATATTCCGATACTCAGCAAGGGGGGAATGTAAATGTTCTATTACTGATCGGTGTACGTGACCAGGAGCACAGCAATATTACGGACTATTCTTTATTCATATTCACATAATAACTTATATAGCACTATATATATATATGTGCTATATAAGTGATTATGTGAATATAAGTAAAGAATAGTCCGTAATGTTTATGTGCTCCTTCTGGGCACCTTCTCGGTTCCAAAACCCCTTATTCTCAGCAGGCCCCCCTGTAAACGGGCACTCTCTGCTCCCCCTTTCCTGGGAACCGACACCAACGGTCTCCCTCCCCTCACTTCAAAATATATGGGTTGGTGGTGCCTGAGTGGGATGTAAATAGACACAGTGGCGCTGGCAGGTCTGGGTGTGATTGCACTCAGGGCCTTGCCCTTCTGCTGGGGTAGGGGTCACCACACTCAAAAGATCAAGGTTGGTGGTGGCGAAGGGGCCATACAGTTACTGGTGGTGGGCAGACCACTGGTAGCCATGGAGACCAGGAATGCTCGATTCCTATTGGTTGGACCAGGAATGCTCGATTCCCAATGGGGGAAGGAGGTGGTGTGATACCCTACCATGAACCCATGTAATTATATAAACAATAAACCAGAGGGCTGGAGTCTCTTCTGTGATAATTTACTGTCTTCCTTTCTCTTTGTATGTATTGTTTTCCGCATAGCCTACGTACACAGCCACAGATCCGAGCATTAGACTTTACACTTGGTTTGGTTTTTTTAAATTATATTTTGTTATTGAGGCTCTATTTATACTGTCCATAGCATATAAGCCTGTTGATGCTGTTGCATGTTTGAAAGAGCTGCTCATTTTGGCTATTATTTGAGCCGCACCTTGATCGTACTGAATGTAATGGCGGGCTTCAGTGGACTCGGCTGTGAACTACACTTGTTTTATTTAATGATGCTGTTGAATGTTTGAAAGTGCTGCTCATTTTCGGAGATTGTCTATTATTTGATCCACACCTTGGTCGTACTGAATGTATAAATACAGCCTCAATAAAAAAAAAATTGAATTTAAAAAAAGGGAGAATATTAACTCCTAACAAAACCACAAAGGACTACTAGAGCAAATAATGCACCACTACTAAAGCAGACCAGAAGCCAAATAAAAGCTCATGAGAGAAGCAAGCTGGAAATGGCTGCCAAGGTGTGAAATGCCCAAACGGTAAAGGAACGACAAATTCCTGACCTAAAAACTTACCAAAAAAATCTATGCAAAATAAGGCTAGGAAATCCCCACTAAGCTGCACTGCAAAGGCGCATGTGATATGTCACGGCCCACCAGCGGCACGCCCAATGGAAGGTAACCATGCCAAAAGTAGCCAGATAACACACCACACAGCTACGTACAAGCCTATGATATGTAAATAGGAGTAGGCTAGTCTAGTAATAAGAGTAGAACAAAATAAAATACATATATGCCAAGAAAGTTTTTAAAAAACTAACATAGGCTACTAACCATACCAACCAATTATCTATCTGCTACTGAAATGCAGGAAATCAAATACCTTATCAGCAGCTGCTGTGTGATAAGATAACACCAACACTACAACTGGCCAGCATTGAAAACAAGCCTGCGTACCCAGGTGTATATGCTATGGACAGTATAAATACAACATCAATTAAAAAGAATTTTAATTAAATCTTTTAAATGTAATGTTTGAAAGAGCTTCTCATTTTCGGAGATAGGCTATTATTTGATCCGCACCTTGGTCGTACTGAATGTAATGGCGCGCTTCGGTGGACTCGACTGTGAACTTCTTCATCACGTTCCGGTCCATGAGTGCGGATGCCCTGAACAGGGAGAAGCACCCCGGGCTGCACAGCACGCTGCCCAGCACGTGCTCCGTGGACTTCTGTAGCCAGTGGCCAAGCGCGTACTCGAACTTCTGGTACCACAGCATCGGCCCTTCAATAGACACCCCAAGCCAGTTATCTAGATTTGATTTGCCATATCTAATGCCCTGTACACACCTCCTGTATACGACCTAAAACTGCCCGTTTCGCGACTAAGTTTGAGTTTTAGTCGTTAGGTGTGCGACCCCCTAGCAGAGCCTTGCGATTCACGACTTAAAACTCAGTTTTAGGGCTTAAAACTCGAATCGCAAGACATTCGAAAAATGAATTGGCTAGTTTTACGTTGCGATACGGGACGGGTCGGGTTGTGAAACGCAGTCAGTTTTAGCACATGAATCGTATACGGGAGGTGTGTACCAGGCATAACTTAGATACTGATGCACTTAATAAGCATTTGTTTCTGCATAGAAGGCAATACGGAGTCAATTTAACAGAACCTGTTACTGCAGAAGTCTATGGTGTCAGAGTTTTGGCAAGCTTGCCAAAACTAATTTTCCATGTTTGCACTCAAAATATCTCAAAAGTTTACCATTTAAAATAAAAGTAACTTTGAACTAATGTAAAGTAGATACTAGTGATTGATCTAATATATTTATCTTAGAATAAATACAGAAATTCTAAACCATCGGACTATGCAACTTTAAGGCCCCAGTCACGCTATGGCTAGCAATCGCGCTCCTTGCTACCTCCTTGCGACCATGTTGCGACCAAAGCAAAAGATAAAACCAATGGTCGGCGAGCGGTCAGCCACAGGTTCTAAGGACTGAACATCGTCTTGGTCACAAGGTGGTTTTTGTTTGTTCGCTGTTGTTTTACGTCCAAGCAACAGCTAAGGTCATATCAGGAGGGGTACCGACTTGTGACAGTGCAAACTCATGGTGACTTTATCGTGCGTCCCCACTGAAAGACCAGGCCACCAGCACCATGACCTGATATCCCACTCAGTCACATTATCCTGACACTGAGCCAACCAGTCCTTGCCCTACCCTAATAATGCCGAATGCCAGGCTAGGAAGCGACAAGTATCAATTTTTAGTCATTGGTTTGACTCGACCAGGGTTCCAACCCACGGCCCCATGGTCTACCAACATGGGAGACGAAAGCTCTAACTCATTCGGCGATCCCGTCTGGTTCAGAAGATGGTCTATGGTGCAGCAGCTGTAAACTCCTTGCCACCAAAATGGTCCAAACTGGTCCAAAATGGTTGCTGACTGATTCGCCAATCGCTCGCAAGATGGTCGCAAGCGATCGCAAGCATAGTGTGACTGGGGGGCGGGGGGGTCAGTTAGTGACATCTATCAGCAGAATTTGGTACCACTCTAGTCGGGTCGTTTCCCCGACTGCCTATGATTACACATGCTATATCTCCATAAAGAATGCTTGGAAAAATAATAAAATGCTCAATTATATTCAGATATTCATATCGCAGCGTGCATCAAGCTCTTATCCTTGTAATAATGTTTAGAAAGACAACTATATTGTTTTTTTCTTCTGTGTTTCACCACCGCTCTCTTCACATGTATTACACCCCACCAGTTTAAGCTAGTGACACCTATCGGCAGAATCTGGAATGACTTTAGTCAGGTAGTTTTCAGCTTAACTGGTGGGATCTATTGAACCAGACGTATTCAAAACCAGACGCCAAAACTATGACACCATAGGCGTCTGCAGTAACAGGTTCTCTTTAATTGCATCTGTCTTCCCTTCAGTGATGACAAATGTTAAATGAGTGCACCAGTATCTAAGTTAAGCCGTGTTTACACGGGAGAGTTAAATCGCTTCATATAAATCGCCTTGCCTAGTTCGCCTCACATTCGCCGTGTAAACGCGACACTGAAGCGGATTAGGGCTGATTTGCTTCATATGATTCGCTTTATGAATACCTGGTCGCGAGGTGGTTTATGTGAAGCGATTCAGCTGGTTCCCGGGCGGCGATAGTGTAAAATAGCAGTGCTCGCCGGCTACAGGCTCAGCTGTAACTATCGCTGGTTCCCGGCAGTGTTAGGGACGGATTAGTCCGAAATCTATTGAATGCGATCATATTTAACAGAATTACATACTCAAATAATGAAATTTAATTAAATTAACCTTAAATTCCAAGCGATATTAACGTAGCAGCTACATCGGCGTCGAATCGCCGAGTGTAAACTAAACAAATAGCAGTGCTCGCCGGCTACAGGTGGACCACTAAGGCTGCTGGTTCCCGGCGCCGAAACACTTTCAAACTTGGTCAGTGTAAACGCGCCACTACATCGCTTCATATAAATCGATTTGCCTAATTCGCTTCACAATTGCCCGTGTAAACACGGCTTTAGATATGTAGAATCAAATCTAGATAATTGTTTTGGTTTTGTAAATTTGATATTTTCATCGAACTATGCAACTTTAAATCACCCTTTTATTGAAGTAACAACACACGGCTTGGGACTGTTTTTTTTCACCTGTGCCCATTGGATGTATGCGTCCGCACACGGCCCCCACGATATTGTCCCGACGCATGCGGTCTAGGAGGAGGATGACCGCCTTCGGCTCGAAGTCGACGTCGCCGTCGAGAGCTAGCAGGTAGGTCGAGTCGGCCCGGTCCTGCAGCTGAACCCGCGACAGATGGTCGGCAACGTGAAGCTCGTACCCCAGGAAGTAGTACAGGTACATCGCCTGTAATGCAAGAGTCGACGCGCCAACGTGAGGATAACGCACACATACTAGTAGTACTAGTGGCGCCCTGATGTGGGGGGGTACAACAACTAGTAGTACTAGTGACACCCTGCTGTGGGGGGAGGGGGGT